>CABHPR010133169.1:0-47849 GCA_902168415.1 Peromyscus melanophrys | reverse complement strand
GTCCCCTTAGAGTTTCTACAGGAGAGTATTAGTAGACACTTCCTGTAGATGGTTTGATACAGCATTCTTGAGGACGTGCAGCATCTACAGCATCATATTCATACAGCTAACACTAAATGGTTTATGGGGCTATACAATTATTGAATAATAGGCCTTTGGATAGCCTGCTGACTATCAAATTGTTGTAAATTAACATTGCTTGCTCTATCTTTCCTATCAGTCAAAAGAGTACATCCCTCTAAACTGAGCCCAAAGCACCCAGCTTATCTCCACAGTCTTTGAGTCAATGCTGGCTTTCGCCATCTCAGTGCACAGAATGAAAACAAGCGGAGTTGGGTGTGATTTCGCTCACAGGACGTACCAGCACAGGCATCAACATGAAGGTAAAACAGACGAATGGGACTTGGGCAAATTTAAGTATTTTTGTTCATCAGAAGACACAATAAACAGAGTGAATAGACTGCTAAAGAATAGGAGGAAAAAAAAAAACCAAACGTAAGTCATATACCTAAGACTAGACTAATAACCAGAACTTACAGAGCACAGCTTCAACTCGACCAAAATATCTAACAACCCAGTGAAAAACTAAGAACAGAGAGTTGAACAGGTACTTCTGAAGTTGGCATACACATGACCAAAGCATATGACTTGATGCTCAGTGTCCCTATGCTGGCCTCATTTTGTCAACTTGACACAAACTAGAGTCACCTGGTACGGCAGATCCTCTATTGCAAAAATGCCCCCACCAGATTGGCCAGTGGGCAAATATATAGGGGCATTTTCTTGATTAATGATTGATGTGGAAGGAACCAGCTTACTGTGAGTAGTACCAACCCTGGTCTTGGGTTGTGTAAGAAAGCAGGCTGAGCAAGCCACAGGAAGCAAGCCAGTAAGCAGTGTTTCTCTATGGTCTCTGCTTTAGTTCCTGTCTCTAGGTTCCTATCTTCAGCTTCCCTGGATGACAGACTATTATCTGTAAGCTGACATACAACCTTTCTCCCCCAGGTTGCGTTTAGCCATGGTTTTATCAGAGCAGCAGCAGTGAGACTTGGACAATCACTGATCATCAGACCATGCTCATCAAGACTGCAATAAGATCTCTCCTCATATCCTTTAGGTTGGCTCGTTTCAAGGCAACCCGCACCTCCTTAAAGCCACATTCACACCCAAATAAAAACAGCTAAACCAAAAGGAGAGAAATAAAGAAGATCAACAGAGAAACAAATAAAAAAAGCCCAAACAGGTGGGAGAGTCCTTGTGCACGTGGATCTGTAAACTGCTAGAATTGCCCTGGGGAACAGTATAGAGGCCACTCAAAAGCAGAAAAACCAAAAAAGCCTGCAATCACACTTCTGGGTATGTTACTATAAGGACCATTTCCCTTACAAACAAAAAAAGTATAACAACAACAAAAATTTGGTTATGATTCACCATTCACTCTGTTTAACCAAGTCAGCCTGTGATATTACAAAGATTTTGGTTTACGTCATGGTAGAATTGATTTTATTTGCTGATCTAAATACACTTTCAGGAAAACTGTGGGCTATCACACACACAAGAAGGCAGAAGTAGCCTGATTTCAAGAGACATTTCCAAGCAGGTTCTCATCTTTGGAACCAGAAAATTCTTTGTTATAGGCTGTTCTCCTTGATATCACAAGTTGTAACAACCAAAAATGCCTCCAGACATTGCCAATGTCCACAGTGGGCAAAGTTACCCCCAGTCTAGTGAATATGAAGCTGTGGGTAGTTTGACAAACTATAGAAGTTATGTTCAAAGTTAAAAAGTTAGTACATAGACTCTAAGCTCTGATATGGAAACTAAATGACACAAAGCATGAAATACATTATTTTGCCACTACAAAACATGGGCCAGTAGGAAAAAAAAACAAAACCAAATAAATAAACAAAAAAAATTGGTGCTCACTCACATATGTAAATGTTGGTTGAAGCAAGGAGAGAAGGCATGAAAAAACATTCTTCAAAATGATGAGCGATGTTGCTAGAAAGAACGAACATTCTAAAAATATTACATGCCAGTTTTTTTTTTTCTTTTTGTGAGTGCTCAAGGAAATAAAACCATAGTTACATTTGCTGTTTTCCTCTTTTAGACTACCATCTGGCCATCCACACTTTCACTAGAAAAAACCTCTAGCCAATGGGACTAAAATAGTTAAGGCACCACCCATGTGCCAAGAATATGCCAGCAAGTGTACAGTTTGCTCAGTTGTGCCCCCCCAAGGAAGACACTAATGTGCTTAAAAGACAGAAAAGGAAATCACTCAGAGCATGCTACCCAACTTACAAGACTCCTGTCTCCTTCAGGGTCAAAAAGGAGGAAGAAAAGCACATGAAAAATTATTAGACATGAACTGTCCCCCAAATTATCTGGAAGCAGTTTTTCCTTTTCTCATCAAACACAGTAAAACACACCTGACTATAGTCAGTGAATTTCCATGCTGCACATATTGGTCAAGAACGGCTGAAATGGGGCTCAGGAGTGGCTCAGTGGGTAAGGACCTGCTGCACAAGTGTGCAGACCTGAACTCAGATCCCCAAATCCAGAAAACAATGGGCATGGTAGCGCTCCTCTACAATCTTAGTGCTCTTACTGCAAGATGAGAGGAGGAGTCAAGAGACTACCAGAAGCTCACTGGCCAGGCGGTCTGGCATATGCAAGGAAAAACAACCAGAGACCCTGCCTCAAAACAAGGGGGTGATGTGGTGAGAACAGACACCCTAGGCTACCCTCTGACTTCCACACATGTGCCACAGCATGTACTCTCACACACATGCATACACAAATTTAAAACAAAGAATGAAGCGACCCGGAGAGGTGGCTCTGAGGTTAGGCGGCCGGCCCGCGGCGGCAGAGGTGGCGAGTTCGATTCCCGTGACCGCCAGTGCGAGGCATGATGACGTCATCATGCATGGGGGGGGGGAAAAAAAAAAACAAAGAATGAGTCAAAATAACAGGGCAAGTTTACTAAATTCTTGTAATGTCCCACAAGGACAACAAGGAAGTTTAAAGATCCTTCATATAATGAATATACAGCTTATCAATGTAACTGAATCATTTTTTAATATTCAAAAGTTACCAAAAGAAAAATGAGTTGGGTGTGGTGGTGCATTGTTGCACAAATCCTAATTATTCTTAATAAAAACCTGGAGCCAGATATCAGGGTGAAAGCTGAAAGATCAGAGAAGCAGAGTGCTGTGGGATGGTCTGTATGTCAAATTGCTCTGATTGGTCAATAAATAAAACACTGATTGGCCAGTGGCCAGGCAGGAAGTATAGGCAGGACTAACAGAGAGGAGAATTAAGAGAACAGGAAGCTGAGTGAGAGAGACACTGCCAGCCGCCGCCATGACTAACAGCATGTGAAGACGCCGGTAAGCCACAAGCCGCGTGGCAAGGTATAGACTTATAGAAATGGGTTAATTTAAGATATAAGAACAGTTAGCAAGAAGCCTGCCACGGCCATACAGTTTGTAAGCAATATAAGTCTCTGTGTTTACTTGGTTGGGTCTGAGTGGCTGTGGGACTGGCGAGTGACAAGAGATTTGTCCTGACTGTGGGCCACGCAGGAAAACTCTAGGTACAGCAGAGCAAGCCACAGCCACCACTTCTTACCTCACCAACTTCTCAGCCTGAAAGAGTGCTAGTTCCTGTCTCCTTTCACCTTATATTCCTTTCTCTGCCCAGCCATATCACTTCCTGTCTCAGCCTTCCTGGGATTAAAGGTGTGTGATCCCAAGTGCTGGAATTAAAAGTGTGTGCCACTACTGCCTAGCTCTGTTTCTCTTTTAGACTGGATTAATCTCTTGTAGCCCAGTGTGGCCTTGAACTCACAGAGATCCACACAGATCTCTTCCTCTGCCTCCCTAGTGCTAGGATTAAAGGTATGTACCACCACTGCCTGGCCTCTATGTTTAATCTAGTGGCTTGTTCTGTCCTCTGGTCTTCAGGCAAATTTTATTTGTTCAAATTATCACCACAGTGTATACTCTATTCTCAGCATTTAGGAATTGTAGGCAACAATGTGTGTTGTTCAAATCTTATATGGTCTTTTAATAAAAACCCAGAGCCAGATATTGGGGTGAAAGCTGAAAGATCAGAGAAGCAGAACAGCCAGTCACTACTTCTTACCTCTACGAAATCCTCAGTCTAAAGAGAGCAAGTTCCTGTTTCCTCGAGCCTTATATACCTTTCTGTGTCCTGCCATATTACTTCCTGTCACCACTGCCTGGTTCTGTTTCTCTCATGTAGCCTAGTGTGGCCTTGAACTGACAGAGCTCCAGATGGATCTCTACTTCTCAAGTGACAGGATTAAAGGTGTGTGCCACCACTGCCTGACCTCTATGTCTAATTTAGTGGCTGGCTCTGTCCTCTGATCCTCATGCAAGTTTATTAGGGTACACAGTATATCACCACAAATGTGAGCTTCAAGTCGGCCTTGCTTACAGGAGACCCTGTCCAAAACACAAACAAAACAAAACAAAAACAGCAAAGTGGTACATCTTGCATCTTTACTGGCCTATCCTTCTTAATTCTCTCTCTGGTCCATGAAGGCAGGCTATTATTGGTGTAAATATTAAGGCCACTCCATGTAGTTAAAAGGAGATTTATTTAAAGGCGTAACTCACAAATGAAGGGATAGGTAGATGATGGGTTCTGGAAGAGACGCAGCGCAGTCCGGCGGTGTTCTCTGGAGAACTTTCCTCGGTCTACCTCTCGCGTCCAGGTCCAGGAAACAAGCGAGTGCGCATCCAGGTCTTCAGGCCCTCCCTTGGCCCCGCCTTGTAGGCGTGATAGTTACGGAAGCCTCAATGGGGGTTGGAACTTCCAGACCAAAGCTGGAGTGGCTACCCACTACAGGCTATGGTACCAAGAATCTACAGTCACTAGCAGAGGAACTTCAATTACCAAACGAAGAAATACTCCGTCACTGTACAAAGACAATGCGTTGAGCTCTTTCCTAAGCAAGGTGAGCAGGACAGAGGCAGTTCTAGCTACCAGAGTGCCCATCCTAGTACAGGAGGTTTTAGTCAAACCCTCAAACATATGGGAAGAGAAAAGCCATGAGAAAAAGGCACTGAACTCAAACTCTCTTCTGGAAAAAAAAAGTTAATATAGAAAAAAAAAGTGAATTGAGAAAATAGGAAGGTTTAAGAATAATTATTAGTCTCAAGAGGGTATCATATCCTTAAGAAGAGGCATGTCGTGACAATTTTTTTTTTTTTGTACAACTGCCCATTCCAATACACCTATATGAAATCTTAGACAACCAAAGAGAATATCTTACCAAATTTTCAGGGTTGGTGAGATATCCTAGTGAGTAAGGGTACTTGCTGCTAAGCCTGAGGACCTGAGTTCAATCCCCAGGACATATGGAGGGAGAGAACTGACTCCCACAGGTTGTCCTGATCTCCACTCACATGTTGTGGCGTGCATACTCACATACACTAAACTTTTTAAAAAGATGTTTAGTTGTTTCAGAGAGACAGAGCAGGTATAAGATACTTTCAAATATGAAAGAATTGAGTAGAAAGAGTACAAATGTGGAAGAACAGCTAGAAAGTATAGTTTATCAAACTGTCGATTTACCATACCTACATCCCTAATACTCTGTGAGGCAGGAAGATCATCAAGAATTGAAGGCCAGTCTGGACTATACTGTGAGTTCCAGGCCAGCAATGGTACCAGACTGTGATCCTGTCTCAAAGAACAAAAGCAAAACAAAAACAAAAACAAAAACAAAAAACACCAGGGGCTGGAGAGATGGCTCAGTGGTTAAGAGCACCTGCTCTTCCTGCTGAAGACCTAGCTTCTGTGACTAGCACCCACAAGACTTCTCAGAAACATCTTTAACTCCAATTCCAATGAACCTGACCATCTCTTCTGGCCTCCTTGGGCACAGGGAAACACATGGTACACCTACATGCAAACACTACACACATAAATAAAAACAAATTTTAAGAATTAAAAAAAGAAAAGCAAACAAAAAGATTTTACCTTATCAAGTAAAAAAAACAAGGAATACTGAACAAAAAAAACAAGTTATGAAAATGCAGAGTACAATAAGATTTATAAATATTTATAAAACAGCAAAAACATTCTAATTTCTATAGAAATACACAACTATACATATGGATATGTTAATGGATCTAATGCCTAAGAGGCAAGCTAAGGGGGCAGACTTTGGCTGGATAGGTGAAGAAATGTGGTCATAATCATCAGAATTACAGCAGTTTTCAACACAGCCAAGGGAATAGCAGAGAAGGAATAAGAGGAGAGCCATGAAACTCCGTTTCACTAAGAGCCGAAATGCTACTTAAGTCAAGACATTGGTAGTAAAAGGGAATTCGCTTAAATATGTGCATTAAAAATTTTAGGCTAACCATGAAAACCATCTTGAAATTGGTAGTTTTTTTTTTAACTCTCAAATAATCAGAAGACAGTAATGACACAGAGAAAGCCACTAACTAAAAGATAGGGGACTACGTCCAAGCATATGAATAATCACAATAAAAAAATGAAATTAAGCCATAGTTGAGCATGTATCTTTGTGGTGTGATTGAGCATTCCTTGGGTATATGTCCAAGAGTGGTATGGCTGGTTCTTGAGGTAGATCGATTCCCAATTTTCTGAGAAACCGCCATACTGATTTCCACAGTGGCTATACATGTTTGCATTCCCACCAACAGTGGAGGAGTGTTCCCTTTGCTCTGCCAGAACCTGGAAACAACCTAGATGCCCGTCAACTGAAGAATGGATTAAAAAAATGTGGTACATATACACAATGGAGTACTACTCAGCAGAGAAAAACAATGACAGCATGAAATTTGCAGGCAGATGGATGGAACTAGAAAATATCATCCTGAGTGGGTAACCCAAACCCAGAAGGACAAACATGGTATATACTCACTCATAAATGGATACTAGATATAAAGCAAAGAACAATCAGACTACAACCCACAGAACCAGGGAGGCTACATAGCAGGGGGGACCCTAGGATGACTGTGGCTTATAAGAAGTTTTGGTTTTACTCAATCACTGGGCAAGCTTCAGTGAAACATTTCACTATTAGGTTAAGAATGTGTACTGTATCAAATTGATAATAAAAAAAGAAGAAGAAATGAAACTAAACCCACCACTGAAACAGGGCGAACTACACTAAGGAGATAGCTCAGTGGGAAAAAAGTGCTTGCTTCACAAGCTTGAGGACCCTAGTTTGGTCCTGGGAACACATGTGAAAACAAATGGAGATAGTGGTCCATATCTGTAATGCCAGCATTCCTTTGGTGAGATGGGAAGTGGAGTGAAGAGAATCATCCAGTAGCTGCCTGGCCAGCACAGCAACAGAAACAAGGGAGAGCTTACCTCAAAATAGGGAGAAAAAAACAGTTCCCAAAATGCTGCCCCACCATGGCACCAATGCACTAACACTCATTCACAGCAAATAAACAAACAAACAAACATAATAAAATAAAAACAAAGATACATTCACTCTCATTGAAGGTTTGAAACATACAGCTACATGCCCCTTACAGAGTATAAATTAATGAAACACACACTTAAGATAAAATGACACAGGGCAAGTGAAAATAATGAAATGCAATAAAATATAGCAATATCAACACGGGACCAACTAGAAACAAAATTAGCATCAACGGGAAAGAAACAACTCTCCTATTCATGAAGTATGCAACAAGGTAAATGGCCATGCCACAAACATGCATTTAGTTACATAACTTCAAATTATAAAATGAAAAACTTGACATTAGAACCACAAAAAATGATTTCTATAATTATACTACTTGAGATTTAAAAACATCTTTCTCAAGACTATGTTTCAAAAAAATACAAATAAAAGGGATTTTTAATAAGTGACTATATAAATCTAAATATATAATGGTATAGGCACACATCAACAGAGAACATAACCAATAGGCAGCTTAAAAGTTGACCATCTATTAGCAACTCCGAAGGCTCAATGTAGAAAACACAGAAACACGTTCTTGCTCTTGAACATTACTAAATAATACATAAGGATAATCAACTGAACCTTTGTTGTTTAGATGGCATCATGTGGACAAAAATCTAAATGTTAGTCTTGATAAAACTAGGGAAATGGGCAAAGGAAGAAATTCCAGGTCACAGCACAAGTTTGCAGTGTCACTCTACAAAACAATTTGAGATTATCCATCAAAAATTTGTAATGTACATATCTCTCGTTATACCTCTGTAAACCCCTCTTATTAAAACAAAGTACACATAATCAGCAAACAGCTATGCAACAGTATTTAGTTCTACATTAATTATAATAGCAAAAAGCAAGAATGCAAATATCTAAGCATGAAAAATAGTGGTTAAATTATTCACCATTTATCTGTTTCATATGCTATTGTGCACTGACATCAAAGACCCTCCAATGAAAGGGTTTTAGTCATGTTAAGTGTGAAAAGACATATGCCTATCATCCAAATTATGACCATGCAAAATGAATACAAACAAGAACTGAATACGCAACATACTTTACTCATGGAGAGGAACATGACTTTCATAGTTTATACATATTCAAATTTTCAGCTTATTTGAATCTTTTACGGCTTGTGCTGCTTTTATAATTTTTAAAAAATAGCACTAATTTTAAAAACTATCTTATTTACTACCCAGAAAAAACCACTGGGATCTTTCTGTCCCCACCACACATTTTATCAAACTCATCAGAGAGCAGAGAACAAGTATAAACTTCTAACTGTCCAACTGAAATATCTGATGTCTCCTGCTTTGCGGACTGTTGCTCGCCAGACATGCCCTATGGCTTCACTTCCTCCGAGTTTCCTCTTACCACCGCGTTAACTGAAGAACCTCTTGCTTTTCAGCACAGAACTGCAACCTCCTAAGTACTATTTCCCTCACTCGCTTCCACTTTTCTGTACTTCATCGGCTACATTCTAGAATTCTGCTCTTTAAAACTTGAGTCAAGAAAGCACCTACTTCACAAAGCTGTTTTAGCCTTAGGTGAGCTGGATGCTCAGGTGGGCTCAGATGTGCACCAGGCACACAGGAGTCATAGAAGTCTTTTAATGTTTTTGTTTTGTTTCTTGTCTGTTTCCACGTTACAAAGGCACACCCAAAGGTGGATATTGTTCACACACTGCTGTACCCTAAAAGCCTGCAAAGAGCTTTAGGAAGTGCTCACAATTGTTGAAGCCTGCCTTAGCACAGTGGCCATATGCACAGACAGCTGAGATCATAAAAAACAAACAAACAAACAAACAAACAAACAAACAAACAAACAAGGCTAATTATTTTCAGGAAAAGCAAGTTCTCTGCACATTGGTAGGAATTATTTGTACCAACTCTGTCTACTTGCAGAGCATATTTAGCACTGTGACTCCTTGCAGCATCAAGGAGCACTCAACTCATTGATTTCTCAGTGCCAACATAGCGATCACAGCTGAAATGCAACGTGGGGGAGAAAAAAACAAAAGCACAACTTACTCTTCATTCCTGCTTTTGATGCAGGGCTGGTAGAGAACTTTGACGGCATTCCAGGCAGAGCCGGAGTCAGCTTCCGATGTATCTTCCAACAGTGGGAACTTCTTGACACACCTGGAACTTCTCAGAGGTTCAATCACCAAACTGTCTGAGTTTAAAATCCAGAGCTAAAGTATGGGAAGAGAAGTCCACAGAGGAGAATATTGCTACTATGTCTATTTTGTATACTGCCACTACAAAAACCCACAGACAGTAACAGGGATTTACTGTCTATATATATATAAAACACAATTTTATATATATATATATATATATGTTTATGTAGGGTAGGTGGGTTTTTTGTTTCTTTGGTATTTTATATATAAACAGTAGAGCATGGACAGCAGCCATATAAAGTTTTTTAAAAAAAAAACTGATTAGGGAAAAAACATTTACTATATAAATGACAACGCTATAATTAATCTGAAATATTTGGAGCTCCTAGACATCAGTGAGGGGTCCAACAATGTAGGAGATGGCAGGCAAAGAATAGAAAGAGAATGCAGGCATGAGATGAGCAATAAAAATGTCTAGGTAACTAACAGGAATGTAGGTAAATTTATGTGTTTCCACTACACTTAAGAGATAGAGCAAAGCACTAACAGTCGCAGAACTTCCTGGGCGAGGCAAAGCCTGTCATAAAGGGCAAGTCTCCACAGAAGGGGCAACTGTGAGCCACAGGCTTTCCATAGTCAGCAGCTGTGAATGGGTATACCGGCCTGGTCAACAGGATGTGTGGGGCACAATAGAAGAGATCAATTCATCCAGCTTTTTTATGTAGGGTGATAGTTATCTGGTCTTAAAATATGCATTTTTCTAATGCTGAATTTAGTTAGAGGGTCCACTACTAAGGAAGTAACAAATGCACATGTAATGACTGTTTTCTTGTGCTTTGGCTTTAGTGGCCATACAGTAGAGTTCCAGGCATTAAAGGATAGACTTCAACCCACATTTCTACCAACAAGAAACAATCCTCAGTGCTACATGAAACTGAAAAGCTAATAATGTAACACTGTTTTGCTTTTCATTAAAAACTCAAGTATCTGTGAGAATTCTCAGAAATAGTTGCATATGGGTAGAAAATGCATGTTTTATATATACATACATGTCAAACTGCTATGATTACCTCTGGAAAGCATGACATAACTAGGTTTGGGGAGTAGACGGGACAGGGGAAACAGCACTTTCAGTTCTTCCTATTGTCTGAATATGCTTTTTAAAATGGATTATAGCAAAGTAAGAAAAACAAAATTTCAATGTTAAGAAAATTAAAGAGATGATCTTCAACTAGAAAATCTTTCAATACAAGGAAACCAGGATGAGGAACATGGTTCATGTGATCAAGTGCTTGATATGCAAGAGTGAGGACCCAAGTTCAATCTCCAGAGCCTACGTGAAAACCAGAGACAGGCAGCATGTGGCTGTAATCTCTGCACTAGTGGATCCCTGGGGCTCACTGGACACGTCAGTTGAATTGGCTGAGCTTCAGGTTTGGCAACAGATCATCTCAAAAAAAAAAAAAAAAAAAAGACACTGTACATGGACCCCTGATCTCCAAACATGTGCACTCACACATGCATGTACATACAAAAAAAACTAACACTAATTTCAAACTACGACAGTGCTATCACATATTACTCTGTGAGTTTCCTAAAGACATTCCTAAAGACCTTGAACATCCAGAAAAGTCCTTTTCAAATAAGAAGCACTCTGTATGGGGATGTAGTGGGTGGCTGTTTGAACCATGCTCTGAAGGACCACCCCTAGTGAGGTAGCAGGTAGCTGTTACACCTGCCTATAACCTTGAAGTACATGCCCCTGGGGCATGGCTGCTGTTGGGGGTTACCTTTAAGACCTGGGATGCCCGTACTCAGCTCTCTCTTTGCTACTTCATGGTTTTGGATGCTGAGATCTTGGACCAGACAGATCAGCATGGGACATAGCTCAACTTTCCCAGACCCTATGATAAATCTCCTGTGGTTGTGAGTTAACCCCCAAATAAATTCCTTTGCTCATTAAATAGACTCGGTGGATTAATTCCATTATCCTGGTGGATCAATCCTATTATCTGGTGCCCATCGTGGGGCACAAACCCACAACTCTGAGATTAAGAGTCTCATGTTCTACTGACTAAGCTAGCCAGGCATCCCAAGTAGCAGGCAAGAATTCTACCACTGAACCATCAATTAAGAATGGCCACGCACCATTAACTAGTTGAAGAAAACAGATGCAGAGAAGAGTATGGTCCAGTCTGTTTCGGTTTCCAAACAAATAGGCAAAATTTACTTGTGCACAGTATGACTCTAAACAGAGGTGGGGTGATGCTGGCCCCAGCGGCGGCAGCACATAGAGGTTATAGATCCACCAATGCCAGCTTCTTCTCAAAACTTGTTACTATTTCTCAAATACCAAGCTGTCAGTGGCAATAAAAACAGAGTATCACATTTTAATGTTAAAAGTGACAAAGAGAGGAGAATGATACAGAGTGATGTGGCACTGTCCAGAAGAGCCATTACCAAGAGTAAAAAGCATCATTTTGGGTAAGAGCTTCTAAAGGACAAAAACTGCGTTTTCCATCTGTCTGCATCCTCAGAACCCAGGCTGCAGAGGTACCCAGTCATGTGTTATTAAATGAAGTAAGCTTGATTTATGGATTAACTGATATTAAAAGTTCAATTTATGGTCATCATCTAGTTTCTAGACTTGAGAGGTAAGAAAACAGAATGATGGAAGCTAAAACATTTCTGAGACCCTAGATTACAAGGCCATAAAATGTGGATGAAAGACTTCCTTACCAAGATGTACACTTTGCCATCCTGACCTTGAACCGTGAATCTAAAAGTGCTTCTAGCAGAAGAGAGTTCCAGCAGGCACTGGGCAAGAACACTCTGAACAAACCGAGACCTGTCGGAACAGGAAGCAAGTGTCACCATGTGCCTCTCATAATTCTTACTAACAAGACAAAGTTAGAAGGATTCACAGTCACCTAAAGGCCGGGCTAAACATCATGTGCCGGGCTTTTCTGGCCACCATCCATTTCTTTATAAAGTCTGTACTAACGTGCACTTTGGAATATTAGAATGTATTTGCGTTGGTTCCATTCTTCTTAAAATTCATCTTGCTATCATTAACATATTTTCCATCCCAAACATAACTGTTCCTATTGACCAACAAATTGACAAGATGTAAAATCACCTAGGAGACAAACCTCTGGCCATGTCTACCAGGGATTATCCACTAGCTACTAGAATAATTAAAATGGAAAGACCCATCTTCACTTTGGATGGCACGGTTCCATGCTCCAAGGTCCTGGACTGAATGAGAAGGCGAAAGCAAGCCGAGCATAAGCATCTGTCACTCTCTGCTTCCTGAGCAGTGTCCCCAGCTGCCTCAAGGTCTTGCCACCATTACTTCTCTGCCATAAATCACTGCGCTCTTGAACTGTGAGCGGAAGTAACCTCTTCCTAAGTTGCTTTTGTTAGGTACTTTGTCAGGGCAACAGGACAAGTCACTCACTCATATGCACATTATCTGCAGAATTCAAAACCACCACCAACTCATATAGCACAGCAGGCGGTGAATAACTAAGAAGGTGAGGAATTTCCTCCCAAAGGCGGGATCAGCCACAATCTTTCCCCTTTAAACTGCCTTAAGGGACAGTTCTAAGGTAGAGAGTCAAGGCACATGAACGAGGATAAAATTCAGGTTTATATTCAGGATGCCATAACTTTTGAATACCCACAATTAACACATAGGTGCTAATTTGCCTCCTGTTGCTGTGATAAACACCACGACCAGAAAACAACCTGAGTGAGGAAAGGGTTTATTCAGCTTCCACTTCAGGGTCCATCATTGTCCTACTTAGGGTTCCTATGGCGCTGAGAAAGCACCAGGCCCAAAGCAACTTGGAGGAAAGGGTTTATTTGGTGAACACTCCCACATCACTGTTCATCGTCAAAAAGTCAGGACAGGAACTCAAACAGGGCAGGAACCTGGAGGGAGGCAGGAGCTGATGCAAAAGCCATGGAGGGTGCTGCTTACTTACTGACTTGCTTTCCATGGCTTGCTCAGCCTGATTTCTTTTTCTTGCTTTTTTTTAAAAAAATAATTAATTAATTAATTAATTAATTAATTAATTCTCCCCCAGCCTGATTACATTTTCCCCTCCCTCCCTCCTCTCTTCCCAGTCCCTTCCCCCAACCCACCCCCCTTTTTATTCCCCCATCTACTTCTTTTTTCTCTTTAGAAACAGGCAGGCCTCCCATGTGTATCCACCAGCCATGTGTATCAAATTGCAGAAAGACACCTCTCCTACTAAGGATGGGTGAGGTAACCCAGTAGGAGGAAAGGGTCCCAAAAACAGGTAAGAGAGTCAGAGACAGCCCCTGCTCCCACTGTTAGGAGTCCCACAAGAAGACCAAGCTGCACAACTGTAACATACGTTCAGAGGACCTAGGTCAGCCTGATTTCTTAGAACCCAGAATGACCACCAGGTCAGGGAAGGCACCACCCCCCGCACAATAGGCTGGGTCCTCCTCCATCAATCACTACGAAAGAAAATGCCCTACATGCTTGCCTACAGTCAGCATTATAGAGGCATTTTCTCAATCAAAGCACTCTCCTCTCTGATGATTACAGCCTGTGTTAAGTTGACACAAACATAACCACTACAAACCATTAAGGGAAGCCATGGCAGGAACGCAAGTCAGGAACTGAAGCAGAGGCCATGGAGAAATGCTGCTTACTGGCCTGTTTCCCATGGCCTGCTCAACCTGCTTCCTTATACTATCTATGACCATCTGCCCAGGTTGGGGGGGGTGGGGAACTGCCCAGTGAGCTGGGCCCTCGCACACCAATCATTAGTCAAGGAAATGGTCCACAGACATGCCCACAGGCTAATCTGACAGAGGCAATTCCTCAGTTGATGTTCCCTTTTCCCAGGTGTCTCTAGCGTGTGTCAAGTTGGCAAAAACTAACCAGCACACTATACTATAGGTGACTTTTGCTTGGAACAAACAGATTAAAAGAAAACACCAATATATTTCAAGGCTAGGTAACCTTCTTAAAAAGTAGGTGCCTGTGAAACTGATCTCTGTTTCCAGTTTTAAAAGTCAATATTAAAACCAGAACTAATATTCAAAAGCCTACGATCCTAGATATTTAGAATACAAGATAAGAAAAAAAACCCCACCTTCTCCAGTTATATTTATATAAACACATTTGTCTATAGCACCACATAAGCAAGAAAGAGGTCTTCAAGTTGTGTATATGTGTGGCTTGGTTCATCTAATAGCCACTCACAGGGACTTTAAAAAGAAAAATCCCTTTCCAAACAGAGCTACGAAGAGATGTATCCTCAGTCCACTGTGCCTGTCCCTTCCCATATTTCAAATTATACAATAACTTGATTTGGTATTTGTACCTTGGTATGTTAGGAAAACTTCCCTCGGATGGCTGGATAATTATCTCTGTCATGTAAAATTTAGTTGTTTCTGGAAACAAAGAAGAAGAAAATTAAAAATCTTTCCAATACACTGATATCACAGACATGCTGGCCCTAAAGTATGACCTCCCAAATCATTTTGTCTGACTATTCAACATTCTTAGCCCCAAATCAAGACCTTTGTTTCTTCAGTTCTGTGGACTAGCTACAAATCAGAGAGTGACTGAAGAAGGCTGGTTAGTTAGGTACCCCAAAGCACAGAGCTGGAACTGTGACATCATTGTCTACCTGGAATCTCACTGACTGGATCCACGCATAGTCCTCACCAAATCTGACTTCCTGTTTATTTTGTTAGTTATACAAACAATTAATAGACATTTGATAAACATTAATATACATATAACCATCTTGGATTGTTTAAAAATCCATTTAAAGGTTTAATCTCATCAGTAACAAAGGAAAGGCAGAACAAAATGAAAATTTATTTTTAGCATCTAAAAAAATATTTTTAGAGGGCAAGTGTAGTAGGGTGAATGCTTGCGAGAAATAGACAGGTTTCCTCACGTATCACTCCAGATCTGCAAATGATAGATTGCTAAGGGGTCTCCTGGCAAAAGCCTTAAAACTGTATGTATAGTTTAACATCATAACCAAGTACTGACCAAGTTATCTTAAAGAAAACTGGTAAAATATGTACCAGACTACAAAGATGAAAATACAAAGACACTGAAGACAAATTAAAATCTGTAAAAGCTGAAGAAAATTGTTATTTAGGCAATAGAATTTCATGCGTATTTTAAATTTTAAGCAGGTCAAAATAAAACCAGAAGTAATTTAAAATGGTGTTTTCTTAAAGATAATGTTGTCCATTTATAATATCAAAAAGTAGATTTTTTAAAATTTCAATTGCTTGATGTAAGACACAGAAAAATGTAAAAAATATAATAAAAAGCATGAAATGATTATTATACATTATTATGTATCTAAAAACATGAACATACGTTTCCTTTCATTTCTGTCTATTTCACCTTACTATTTTGAAGTCCTATTATCCCACATAGAACTGAACATTTAATGTCACACAGTGACCCTCCAGGTCCCAGCTGGTGGTAATTACTAATTCCAGAGTCCCTACGCCGGCTTCATGCAGTGGGTACTCCTTTGCTGTCACCCGCATCCAACCACCCGCTCCATCAATCTTTTCTGAGCTTTCTGGGGTCACTCTCTTCTATCTGGGTACAGGTGGAATTTCTCTTAATAGGAAACAGCTAGCGGTATATTACCCTGCTCTGTTTGTTTCTTTGTTGAGGGGACTTTCAGTTGCTACAAAGTCCCGGGGTTAACAGTTATTTCTTTGTGCACACTGACAATGCCATCGCCTCTCTTCAAATTTCCATTACCGCTGCTTCTTTGAAGGTGATCTGTCATTTTTTCCCTTGGTTGCTTTTAAGATTTTTTTTTCTTTGCTTTTCATTCTGCAGCCATTACTTTGATGCACCAAGACACAGACTTCTTTTTATTTATCTTACTTGGGCCTCACCAAATTGGAATTCATTGTGCCTCTTGAATCTGTAGATTGTGCTTCATCATTTCTTAGAATCCTCAGCAACTCTTGTGCAAATACAGCCTAAGATGCATCTTTTTCCTCTTTTCACAAAGACGTATAATTAAACACACAGTGGACTGCCTCATTCTACATCCCTGTCTTTACTTTATACACTACCTTTTTGCTTCACTGTGCAGGGTTAAAGATTCTTCTTATCTTCCTTCTGCTCATTAATTCTTGATTTAACTTGTATCTAGTCTGCTATCAACTATAAAGCAGTACAGTTGTAGAGATTTTATCACAGAGCTTTTCCAAACATACCTACTGTTACATTCATTTTGTGTCCGGCCATCTTCAAATCTGTCTTTTACACTGTTAAATATACCAAGCATGTTTTACAGTTTATATACCATAGTAAAATTCCAATAAGAAGTCTGTTCCTACTGCTAGCTCTCTGTGATAGCTCCTGTTAAAGTTGTGATGATTAAGAAATGTCCCTATAGGCTCACTGTTGAAGGCCAGAGGTCCAGCTGTTGGCACTATTTTGAGAAGTTATGGAGAGTCTAGGAGGTGGGCCTAGCTAGAGGAAGTAGTTTCGCAGGGTAGTCCTGGGTGTGTGTGTGTGTGTGTGTGTGTGTGTGTGTGTGTGTTATTCCAACTCCAAGCCCCACTATTGGCTATGAGCTGAGCAGCCTCTACCACACAAACCCACTATGATGATGCTCTGTCTCTCTACAGGCCCAGACTCAGCAGAGACAAGGACTAAGAGTCTAAAACCATAGAGGCAAAATAAAGTCTGTTCCTTTAAGTTCTTCTCGGGTATTTTGGTCATGGAAAACCCTGACGGGGTTGAGGATAGGGGTCTAGTTAACATATGTTCCTAGTTAGCTTTGATTGAACAACCAGGATCGTATTTGAAAATTTAAGAATTGGTTTTCGAATGAAAGGTTTTCTTCCAAAGGGGAGGAAAGATGTCTGACTTTGACAGCATCTAGTGGCATTTCTAGTCCCAGGCAGACTACACTGAGTTAAACAGCTGAAGTTCCCACAGTGGCTGGGACTGACGTCTATGGTCATTCCAGCATGCCTTTGCTCACCTTGCTGGGAGAGTACAGCCCTCAGACGCTCAGCTTTTTGTGGAGACAGTGTTCTCTGCTCTGCATAGTCTTCATTTCTGTCTGTACCTTCCAAAGCAAACATTATGAAGAGCTAGCACCTTGCAGGGGAAGTGTGCCTGGAATTTTGTGCTAACTTTATGTGGTAATTTTCCATATATCTCTCATTTTCTATACTCTTTATTCCTTCCTGTCTGTTTCCAGACACTGTCCTGGCACCTTGCACTTCAGCCTGAAGAACTCCTACTGGGCTTTTCTGTAGAGCAGGTCTGCTTATAATGCTTTATTTCTATGTATTTACCTAGAAACAGTTCTACTTTCTCTTTAATTTTGAAGAATAACTTTTGCTGGATGCAGTACTGTTGGGTGATGGGTAATCTGGACAGCAATTTGTGTGTCTACTTGGATGTCACTTGGAGGCCATCATTTTCTGAGACACTCTCCTTAGTTGTGTTATGAAGTCCCTGTGTGTGTTCAGTTTTCCTCTGCTCTTTGATCCCTCCCACCTGGGTGCCTTTCAGCAGCTTTATACCACCTGGAGTTCACGTAAATTCTTCTCATAAAAATTATTGTCATCCACCAAATTTCTCTCCGATCTCAATTGGCTTTTTCAAATTTGTTTTATGACCTCTTCTTTTTCTCTGTTCTGAGACTGCATTGACATGTGTGTTGAAACTCTTGACAGTGTACCATAAGCCAGCGTGTCTGCTGATTTGTTTCAGTTATTTCTCCCCTGTGTCCTTTGGATAGGAAATTTTTATCAATCTAAAAATTCAGTACTTTTTAAAAAAAATCTTCTATTTTCTCAGATCTGTGGTTTGGATTATTTAGTGTTTTTTCTTTTCAGATATTATAGTTTTCAGTTCTAAATTTACCTATTTGTTCTCTCTGTGGAATTTGATATTTGCAATTATTCAAAGATTTTTTTCTTTTAATTCTTTATGTATTTATTATAGTTATTTCAACAGATTAGCTTCCTAATCCATGCACCTATTCAGCTGTTTGTTTGTATATCTATACCTATATATATGCACCTATATCTGTTTGTAAATCCTTATCTTTCTTGAGTACAAATCAGTCTTTTCTGCTTTAAAGATCTAATAATTTTTGGACCAGTGCAAGATACTGCATGTAATATACTGCATCAACTATGGATTTTTGTTTTGATCTTGGTTTATCTATATAATAGTCAATTAACTGGCTTGAACTTACACTGTGGAACAGGTCCACTGTATGTCTACAGTGTAGTTACTAACTCTGCTCAGTTTCTTAAAAAAAGTTTTACATTTGTCTTTAAAAAGTTTTACATTTATTTGTGTGTCTATATGTGCACGCATGTGCATCGGCACGGGTGTGTGAAGGTCAGAGGGCAATACATGGGTTTTCATTCTGTCCTACGCCGTGTGTATTCAGGAAGTTGAACCCAGGTTGTCAGGCTTGGGTTGCCCACTGAAGAACATCTTGCCAGCCCCTTGTTCAGTTTTACATTGTTCATTTCAGCTTCTTGAAGAGTATTTACTGCACTTGCTTATCTTAGCCCCCCATAACTATTTGGGGAGAGGTTCTGCTCAAATATTGAAAGCCAGTAGTATGCTTTACAAAAATTGCCTTCCTCTGTGACATGCAAGTTCCCAAAGGAGGAAAACAGTCCTACCCAGTATGACACCTGTGAACCACAACCAGCCTGACATGATAACCCTAAAGGCACAGTACCTTGGTGGCAGCCAACAGCTCTGTCACTGGACCACTGGACGTAGGACCCATTCATTATGTCTACCATGTCTAGTACTGGAAACCTAGCCAACTACCCAGGGCTAGTGAAGTCATGGCTACTGGAGAAGAATTTACAGCTGCCATGTATTAAACTAGCATAATCTCTAAATACATTCTAAATATTTGTCCTTATACCCACAGATAAGTGTAGTACTCACACATCATCAAGGAAACATCTCTTTGAAAGCCTTAATTTTTTCTAGATGTTACATAAAGGGGTTGTTTTCAAGCTCAGGGAAGGAGGTGGAGAGGAATAATATCTTCACTGGTATCTTTACAGTGCATGCTTCCTTTTCTGCTTACTCAGAAAAAGAAACTACTAATAAGATTCCAATGATTAAAACAAACAAACATACAAAAACCACTATCTGCCTTCCCTTAAGTGCATAGCTTAAATTAAATCTCCTAATTAATCATATTAAAAGTGATGATTCATTACCCACGAAAACACAGCATGTTATTGCTCTCTAGACATTTTAAACTGTATCTTTAAACACCATTTTAATTACTAGCGTTTTCATTATTATATTTTAAAGCAGTAAAACAGAGTTTGCAGAAGTGTAATACCACTGAGAAAAAGAGTAAGACACAAAGCCATGGTTCAGTGGGTGAGGGCACTTCTATGCAAGTTAGGCAACCTGATTTTGACCCCTAGAAACTGTGCAAAGGTGGACTGAGAGAACCAACTCCACAGTGCTGTCCTCTGACCTCCACATTCCTTCATGCATATGCACACACAAATGATGTTTTTTAAGTTATAAGTGAGAGAGAGAGGCTGGAGAGATGGCTCAGTGGTTAAGAGTACTTGCTGGTCTGGCAGATAACCCAGGTTCAGTTCCCAGCACCCACACTATGACTCACAACTATATGAAGCTCCAGTTCAAAGGAATCAGATTCCTTCTTTGACTTCCTCAGGCACTAGGCACTCATGTGGTGCACATGCATGCATGCAGGCAAAGTACTCATGCACATAAAAATAAAATTTAAAAAATCTTTATGAAAAATAAAAATAAAGGAAGAATAAGGAACAAAGTACAAAACCTAGAATGTGTTTCCTAGTATTTCAACAAGGCCCCTTCTACTTCCAGTGCCAAAAGAGGGCCCCAAGGCAGACAGTGGCAAAGAAAAGCAACCTCGCCATCTCCAGGTATTAACTCTTTAGTCAGAAGAATTATGTTAAGAAAAAGGCTCCAACCTTCCTTAAGTTGGACCTAAGTACAAACTCTACAGTGATGCTTTACAAGAAGACATGGAACACTGACGGCAACTCAGGCCTTCTCAATGCTAACTAGCACTTGCAAGGTCAGAAAGTACAGACTCATTGGCCTATTGGGTGAAACATTCAGTGGTTTCTAGTCTTCTAAACATGCCTTCTATCAAATTAATTAATTATCCCTCTTTCCTACATACGGACTATAAAATCTGTTGGGTTTTTAAGTAAGAGGGCAGTCATTTCAGCTGTGCATTATGAAATTCCTACCTGATGATATGGTCTCTCCCAACACTACCTTGCAACGCTTACAAATGACTTTGGTATTTGCTTTTGGTTCCTGTAGAAGAGAAAAAATGTCATTTAAATGTCATTCAACTTTTCTCAAAAGGAATATATAATTTTAACATAATCCCCAGGGTATACATTGAACTTTACATTCTACTCTGCCCTCAAGTAAATACTAGGAATACATTTAGCTTGTATGCATAATTCACATGCACAGAGATCATTTTCCTCCTGTCCAAAGACAGAATAATACACAGATTGACTTTTATAATCCTAGCCACTTCTTGATAATCCAAACATTGCCAAATCATCTGAACAAGAAACCTGTCCTACTTCTAAAGAACAGGTGGACGGTGGGTGGCAAGGACAATGGTCGGTGACTCACCCTAACTCAAGAGCATACAGAATACAGAAGGATTGGAGCTTTAACTTATATGGCTCACCCTAACTCAAGAGTGTACGGAATACAGAAGGACTGGAGCTTTAACTCAAATGACAGCTCTGAGGCCAGTGCAATTTATGTAAAAGCAACCTACAAATCCTAGCCACCCATAACTCAGAAGTTAAAAATACCCAACTTGTTCATGTAATTCTATTTTTTCCATTTAAGATATGCACTGTAACTGGAGAGATGGGTAGTGAAACAAATTTCTGAAACATTCTCAGACTTCAAAACCCCAAGTACAGTAGGATATTGCTTAAATGCTGGCATTCACATATTCATTAAAGAATGTTCTTTTTGAGACTCACAGTAATTCCTCATTAAAGCTACATAATGTTCTTCATGCACATACATACCACATGTAGTTGTTATAAAAAAGTGGACAAAGGAAGCTGGGTATGGTGTTATATACCTATAATCGTAACATTTATGAAGCTGAGGCAGGAGGATTGCAAGTTCATGGTGTGCCTGGGCTACATAGCAAGTTCTAGACTAACTTGGGTAACACAGTGAGACCTTGACTTAATATATAATGATATTTAATTTAAAAATAGGAGGAGGGCTGGAGAGATGGCTCAGTGGTTAAGAGCACTGGTTGTTCTTGCAGATGGCCTCAGTTTGATTCCCAGCATCCACACAGCAGTGTACAACCATCTGTAATTTCCATCTCAGGGAAACCAATGCCCACCTCTGGCCTCCATGGGTACAAACTCAGTGACCTTAGTGAAATTTCTAGAAGTCCAGTTGTGTAGAACATGCAGAAAATATTCCTTCAAAGATAAAAGGTAAGTTATTGTACCTAAATCCTCCCACTACCAAGAAAGGCTTAGTGGGCCTATTTAGATTCTGGAGACAGCACGTTCCTGACTTGGTATGTTACTCTAGCCCACATACTAAATGACTCAAAAGTTGACAGCTGTGAGTAGGGCCTGAAACAGGAGAAGGACTTTCAACACGTCCAGCAGGCTATTCTACCATGTGGTGATCCAGCAGACCCAGTGGTACTTGAGTGGCAGTGGCAGACAAGGATGCTGTTCAGAGCCTTTGGCTGGCCCCAGTAGATGAATCACAGAACAGATCTATGGGACTTTGGAGAAAGGCTCTACCATCATCTACAGACAACTATTCTCCCTTCAAGAGACAGCTCTTTTGGGCCTTAGTGGAAACAGAACATTTGACCATGTGCCAACAAGTTACCATGTGACCTGAGCTGCCCATCATGAGCAGAGTATTATTTGACCACCAAGTCATAAAGTAAGCTGCCTCTGCCTCCCAAGTGCTGGGATTAAAGGCATGCGCCACCACCACCCTATAATTTGTTTTTAATTATTTTAACAAGATAAAAAGGAGGCAGATGAAGCATGCATGGTAATTAGATGATCAATGTATTGTGTAGATGTTATGAATGTCACAAAAGAAATTCCTCAAACCCATAAATTATTAACTCAGTACCCCAAAAAGTAAAAAACAAAGTTGATCTCAGTCACACTTTTCCAGCAGTAATCACACTATATTCAATTTTGCTTCTTTTAGAAAAATAAAGCAAAGTATGACTGTACTTTCTAAGTTTTGTTATTGCAAGATGAGGTCTTGTTATGTCACTCAGGCTGGACTTGAACTCTCGAACTCAGACATGCTACTATCTACATCTCTGCAGATGTAGCTAGGACAACAGGCACAATAACTCCAATGCCCAGCTTATGTTTCCTAAATTTTGAATCATATTATGACTCTTATGGAAGATTGTGGTCTATCTTTATTATCCTATTATAAGATGTAAAATATTCAGTATGTTGGGATGCCCAAAAAAAATCACATCAGAGATGGCAAGTGAATCATAACACTGTCTCCAGCAGAGCACTTTTGAAAATAGAAAGCACATATTGCTGCATTAATGAGGCCCAAATACAATACTATAAATCCAAGAAGGCATGGAGGAATGAAAGCTGGTGAGGCTCTATGTTTGTGTTGTTTTCAAACGCCGATCTTTTTAATTAAAATACTCTAGCATGTTAATTCTGTTTAAAGAGAAGCTCCGCTTTACAGGGCATTTTTCTCTAGCCAAGCTTCAAGAAAATAATAAAACAAGTAGTGTAATGAAGCTGCCTAACACTGTGGGAACTCTACGGGGCAAACCTCAAAGACAGACATTGTTGGGGACTAATTAAATCAATATATCTGAGAGATGGCAGCACTGCTCAGAGAGCTGGATTAGCCTCCTGTCCGTGATTTCACTTTCTGTGTTGTTTCAGTTCCTAAGGACCCTTGATATTGTCTCGCATTCACACATATACACACCACAAAAAAAAAAAATGTTTCCCAAGAGATACCATTAGGATGCTGTGCCACCGTGTGACATTTCCAAACCCTGCTAGATGGCTAGACCTGGTGATATGAGGAATAGGTTTTCAATAGCACAGAGCAGCCTTGTTCCCACCGGAGCCTTGAGAGCAGTGTTTAAGCAGTCGCTCCAAATTTATGTTACTATTTTGGTCACAGGTACACTCTTTCAACTGCTACAATATGCAATTAAAGTGAAACTTCTCTCCAGACCAACTTGAAAACAATCTTGTCAACAGCG
The DNA here is from genome assembly GCA_902168415.1 of Peromyscus melanophrys. Classification (NCBI taxonomy): domain Eukaryota; kingdom Metazoa; phylum Chordata; class Mammalia; order Rodentia; family Cricetidae; genus Peromyscus; species Peromyscus melanophrys. Next base: position 23,905 of record CABHPR010133169.1, on the reverse strand, counting down.
GCTTCTCATGGCAGCCACTTCCCAGAGTCTCCCTAACGGTGGAAACTGGAATGTCTAAATACAAGAATCTTCCTTTAATATACAAAGTACGGGACTATCGTTTAGTACAACAATGAATTCTTTAGAAGGGCCTAATATTTGTGCTGACTCTATAAGTGGAGAATATATTTTGGCACAGTTTATAAAAAGGGGAAACTCAGTTTTTCTTATTTAATCTTTGTCCGTTGTTTTTCTACTCACACCTTCAATACTTGGTAGGTAGGTGGCATGATTATAAAAATGAAAAACATGACACCAAGTATCTAAATTCAGATGAAAATATAAATTTAACCCTAGGAACACTAACCTATATTAACTTCTCGTCCTTCATCTGATAAAAACACAGAATGCTTAAGTACTTCACATGTCAGACAAAAGGGATTCTTCCTGCGGGGAGATGAAGCACCAAGTATCTAGAACTGAGAGCTAGCTAGGTGTCTGACACCTTCCCTTCATCTTCCACATGGTTCTTGAAGCTAGCTTGTGGCCTCCCACTGCCCAGTCACTTCAGCTTTTATTACAAAAAATTAACGAGTCCTAACTGAAATTTAAAATGCAATGCTTCCATTCGGGCCAGTAATAGTCACTATTGAAATAATGGCCGTCCAGCAATGATTTTCTTGATGTTTTCAATTGTATCTCTATGGACTGGACATCTCAGGGGAAACTCCTTACAAGGACCATACCAACACTTGCCTTTTTTTTTTTTTTTTTTTTTTTTTTTGTGGTGAGAGGAAGCTGCCTTCTCCTGGAAGCAAGCTACACAGGGAGAGCATGTGACCCCGTACTGCTGAACACCAATGTAAGCTGCAAGCTCATAGCTCAGCTCAACCCTACTCCAGGGCTCCTTTTTCTTTTTTGATGGCATCCGCTTTTCCAACATCAGTGAAAGTCTTGATTGTAGGCAAACTCAGTAAGATACCTGGGTCTAAATGCAAAGTGGATATCCTGGGCTAACACTCCTGCACTTTCACTAAAACTTTTGAGATTAAAATGCACAGCTTACAGAATGTGCCCTGAAAGCAGGGTATTATGTGTGCAAAATGGTAGCACTCCCAAATCCATGCATGAGTAAGTCTCTTGTTCCTCCAGACCCTAGTGGCTGCTTGAGTTTAAGGCCTTTCCTCTATCCAAAGAGCTGGAGAACAGAAGCAGTTGAAAATAATGAATTTGGGCTTTTAGAACAATCTCTTCAACAAACCTTGAGTTAAAAGCAGGAAAATTGGTATCTAAATCAACCTCTAAGTTAGCATGTATTTTGAAAAGATATTTTTACCAATTTAAGACTTCAGTTCAACTCTTACCTGCTCCAAATCACTTCTCAAATTCACTAAGAAGAAAGAGTCCCCAATAAAACAGTCATTTTCTCGTGGATGGAGAGGCTTGTTAGCAAAGGGGTCAGGGTGACAGCACCATTCTCCAACCAGAGCGCTCCAGTTCTCACTAGGCAGTGGGAGCACCCTGAGGAGCTTCCTAGAGGAAAGAGGAAAACAGTACTTTTTTTCAATGTACAAAATGCAATGTTTTTTTTTTAATTAAATCAGCATGAAAGAAGAAAGAAGCTCATTAGCCACATGCCTGCAGTGTCAATTTACCCCCAATTATGAAAGTAATATATGCTCGTATTATGAAAGTAATATATAGACAACGTTTTACAAACTGCAAAGCAGCATAAAGAAGGCAGAAGTCTCCCTTTGCTCACTGTCCACAAATCAGCTACTCTAACGTGACAGAGTTTTCATTGCCAACCTTTCCCTGGACACAGTGCGCACACATGGGAGGCCTGCGCCCTGAGAAGACACAGACACTGCATGCATGCATGCATGCATGGGAGGTCTGTGCCCTGAGAAGACACAGACAGACACTGCATGCACACATGGGAGGCCTCACCCTGAGAAGATACAGAAAGACACTGCATGCATGCATGCACACATGGGAGGCCTGTGCCCTGAGAAGACACAGACACTGTATGCATGCACACATGGGAGGCCTGAGCCCTAAGAAGACACAGAAAGACACTGCATGCATGCATGCACACATGGGAGGCCTGTGCCCTGAGAAAACACAGACACTGTATGCATGCACACATGGGAGGCCTGAGCCCTAAGAAGACACAGAAAGACACTGCATGCATGGGAGGCCTGTGCCCTGAGAAGTCAGACAGACAAACACTGCATGCATGCATGGGAGGCCTGTGCCCTGAGAAGACACAGACACTGCATGCATGCATGCATGGACATGCATGCATGGACATGCATGCAAGGCCTCGCCCTGAGAAGACAGACAGAACTTTGTTTCCATTTCTTCACTCAGGTCCTGATTCCCAGTGACTCTACAACAGTCTGTGGGATGTCAAAACTTTCTGGTTCACTCCCTCACTGTCAGGTATTTAGTTTTGAGTTCTTAATCAATAACCCTGAGATGAATATTCCTGTTGGAAGATTTATACAGAAATCTGATCATTTCTTGGGGGAAAACATCTTGTAAGTAGGTGAGATTCTTCCCACATAGGATTAACCTCTTCTTAATTAAACATTGTCTTTTTTCTAACTTCAACCAAGGAATGGGTTAAAGGCATATTTAATGCTGCTTTAATTAGCAACTCTTAAATTACTCGTGAGATAGGACTATTTTTACATTTATTGGTCACTACATTTCTTCTGGGGCTGGTGATCAATAACTACTTTTTAAGATGATAACATATTCTTATTAATTTACAAAAATATATTCTTTTACTAACGATTGTTATAAATAGTTAAGAGTTATTTTCTGTTTTAATTTGGTTTGTCTATATTAAGTAAATAACACTTCTGTGATTTCCCCCACTTCTCTATTTTAATAAACTATTTTTGAACAATTTTTGATTTACAAAAGCACTGCAGAGATCATATACAATCCATGGATAGTTTCCATATGCATTTCCTCCATTTTCTCCAATTAACATCTTGGGTATCCATAGTTGGTTTGTCAAAGCCTCGGGCTTTATCTGGATTTCACCATTTTTTTTCTTCAAAGTCCTTTTGGTTTGTTTTTGTTTTTGTCATTTTAGTTCCCGGGTACAGTACATGGCACATACTGCATTTAGTCATCATGTAATCTAGGTCTCCTCTGGTCTGTGACAGTTCCTAAGTGTGTGTTTCTCAGCAGTCTATAGCACACCTCTTGTTCGGAGCTTCTCTGATGCTGTCTCTAGATCAGTCTGGTCCGCAGGCTCAGGGAAAGCATTCCAGAGAAGAGGGACGCTTCTCATTACATCATGTCACAGCACTCTACATCAGCTTAGCTTACTCCTGGTGATGCTAACATTGATCTTTTGCTTAAGGTGACATCTACTGTGTCTCTTACTAGTAAAATACAAATAAAATCATATGTATTTAGAATATTGGAGTTAAATTAAAATATTTAAGACACGACTGTGTCATTTCCATTAAACAGATTTTTTTAAATTATTATTGAATGATCCCCCCTACCATGTTAGCCATTTTTCTTAGATTCTCCCAATCAACTATGAGTATCATAAAAGGGCAAGGACAGATTAGAAGAGGGTAGCCATTTAATTTATAGCTCTACAGGACAGAGCTAGGAATAGAAACGCTGAGTCAAACAGGGCACCACTAGCATCATTTTGACTGCTGAGGTAGGAGGGTACTGACAGATGATTCTTTCAGCAACCATTTCTGAGAGCTTGCGATGAGCTGGGGCAATATGTTGGCCTAATATATGACACCCAAGCCCATGTGCACAGTCTCTCTCTCTCTCTCTTTTTTAAGGCATTCTCGTAGGAAGTATAGACTACACATAGTAAGCAAAGGTATGCATTAAAAAAAGCTCATAATAGAGCAATGAGGCTCTAACCCCTCGGTGGAGGGTGACAGTACAGATCCCAATGAAAATGTGATGAAAGAATCAGCCCCCTTCTCAAGCATGCATCCCCACGTAAACACCGAGTCTACATTTTATCTTTTAGGGATTCGGAGTACTCCCCAACCAGACCATGCATACAGGGTGGACAGACAGAGAGTACTAAGGACATATTCTGTTTATCAGCTCTAGAGAATAGGTAACTTCTGAGCTGGCCTTTGAAAGACAAGAAACCAGGAGTTCCTCCGGCCGTGAAAGGAATTTAGGGCACTGGAAGAAACAAGATAAAGGCAGGCACTACATCTCCTTATCTCTGCACTGAATCCCTGCCCTTTGACCCCCTTCTGTAGGATTTCTCGGAGGGATGAAGTAGTAAATTTTGGGAAGTCTCACACGTGAGGCCCCTGGCTGGATCTGCTGCATACTGGGGTGTAAGGATTAACAAACCCTTCCCCGTGCTGCTGACCTTTGGAATAACCACCTAGCTTCGTTACCCTGGAAACCAGGTAAGATCCTAGGCATCACATACATTGCTAGGCAACACTGCTTACAGTAGAAATGATCCACGATTCGTAAATTGCACCTTACTAGGAAGAGCTATGAATGAGCTGCACACATCTGGTAAGGAAGTATGCTTTGACCTTCCCGGCATGCAGTCACCTCAGTAAAACCCTAAGAGCCAAAACCAAAGAACTGTGAGGAGACACTGTCACTCAGGGCAGGGGAAGCTTCTCAGCCGAAGCAGCAACTGCACCTGCCTGATGTAGATCTCGTGCTCTGTACCTGGAACTGTCTCACACGGGAGACCAGGGTCCCCCAGTGGAATATCAACTATCACTTGCATGGACTGCAGCAAAGCCCATGCAGGGAGGAATTCTTTATTTTAATTATTATTAATTAATTAATTTATTTTACATCCTGACCACAGCCTCCCCATCATCCTTCCTCCTTCTTTGTAATCGCTCAGAAAGGGGCAGGCCTCCCAAAGATATCAGCAAAACATGGCAGACCAAGCACCTTCCCCTGTATTTAGGCTGGGCAAGGCAGTCCAGCATGAGGATTAGGTTCCCAAGAGCCAGGCAAAGCACCCGCGACAGCCCCTGCTCCCATTGCTGGGATTCCCACATACAGACCAACCTACAAAGTGTCACATATATTCAGAGGGCCTAGGTTGGTCCCATGCAGAATCTCTGATTGTTGGTTCAGACTCTGTGAGTTCCCATGAGCCAGACTAGTGGTTTCTGTGAGTTTTCCTGTGATGTTTCTGACCCCATTTCCTATAATCATTCCTCCCTCTCCTCAGGAGGACTCCCCCCACGCAGGGCCCAATGTCTGGACTTGGCTCAGAGAGGCATTCTTGATGCTGCCTGGCCAGCAACAAATGTGTTCTATAGTAATCTTGTGAGACTGCGTGAGTACAAGCAATTAATAAGACCCCTAGTGGCACTGCACACACCTTACCATATGTACTACTCAGGACACTTTGTGAGATAAAAACAACAATGCTCCTGTCACACAGGAGGACAATGGGGCTTAGGAGTGTGAAAGAACCTTCACAAGTCCACAGAATTAGAGGTGAAGACTGAAGCAAGGGTCTTTATCCAGGTCTTTCTGGCTCTAGAAGCACTCTTTCCCTTGGTATACATGCACCTCCCTGGCAATACAGGGCAACAGTAAAGGCTGAGCAGGGAAATGGCCAAACCTTCCGTAGGGAGTTACATGCATGGAGACTTTAGGACTAAAAATAGGTAGAAGCATCACAGTGTTTTAAGGAGGGAAGTAAAAGCAAGAATTTAGGCATCCATAGGTTCATGGATCTTCTCTATCCAGATTCTCTGCTTCCTGACACTGGGCCTACAGGACCAGTACAGAACCTCAGTGCAATGAAAAGAGACAGAATGGCAGAGAACGATGCATGATCAAAGACATGAAGGTGTGCACAAAGATCTGGGAGAACTGATGCACAGTAACACCAAACACCAGATTTCAACGTTCACTTGACCCCACATCACAGTGACTAAAGGCTGCAATGGATCCTTGAACCATCTACAGAAGGCAGCAGAAAGAAGTGCGTAATTCACAACTCACGGCAAAAATTAAAGGGTGTTTACAGCAGAAAGAAATTTTTCTGATTTATTTTTTTGGGGGGGACATGAACACTTTACAAACAAAAGATGTATTTTAATCACAGCTCTAGTGAAAACACATCTTCCGAAAAAAAACACTGAAAAGTATATTTTGATATCCTCTACTTTCCAAGAAGATGTTCAAATAACACAGAATCCTTTAGTTTTTAATTCAAGACAGTTTAGCTAAAAATCTGCTGTTTAGAGAGAAAGGGAAGCAGGAACTTAGGCTTTCCTCTAGATTAAAGATTCTGCGAGGAACAGTACATGTTTACAATAAATTCAAGTTTGCTACTTACTTTTGATGCATTTGAAGCATAAACTTTTGGAAAATAATGACATGTAACATGTAACTTTAATAAAAGCTATTAATGAAGTTTTGATACTTAAACATATGTGGAACTTTGAAGTCAGCTTCTAATCAATGACAATTATCCAGGCAATACCATACAACTTCTTACAGATTTGATTATAACCAACTGAACATTAAAGATCTTAAGAAAAAATATCAAATGCTTAAAGCTCAAAGTACAGCAACCAGAATTTAAGTAAATTCAGGTAACATTATCCAACTGGCAGTCCACCAGCGCTATAAAACTAGCTTTACATTCTAATATTTGTCTGTACATACCATGATTAATCTGTAATATATAATCATATTCCTAAATTTATGCAATGTTGCCAACAGGCCAGTTTACAAAACATCCTGATTTAGGGGAGAGGAGCAGGATGACAGAGACTGGACATGCTTTGTACATGTAAGCATGTGGTCTACCATGTACCCAAGGCCCGATTCTGTACTTTTTTAATCTATTTGCTCCTTTTATAAACAAACAAGTGCTGATATTCACAAGAGTATCTATTTTCAGCTACAATTAGAGCTAGCCTGTCAAGTGGCTCCCTCAAGCAGTTGGACACTGCGACATCTGTTTCCACAAAGCCCATCCTGCTGTTCTCCTAGAGTTTCAGGGTCCCCCAAGAGCTTGGGGCTGACACCGAGCATTGCCAGTGTGGGTGACAGACCTCAGGACAATGCCATAGGCAGTCTGAAAACCGAGGTATGCAGAAAATCTGTGTGGCCACTAATGTCATTCTTGTCTGACACGAATCGATTTCTAGAGGGCATATCAAAATCTAAACACAATGACCTCTGGCTGTTTATTAGTCTACTTATAAAAAAGGAAAATGTAGCAGTTGTTACCCAATAGGATGGCCTGTTTGGTCTCAACAAGGACATAGTCAAAAACTGCACATATTCAGACCAATTTTGTAGGAAAACTTGAACTAAAATAATTATAAATTGGAGAACTGTCTTGTAAAGAAACAAGATGTTGCTAATTAATATGCAACCAAAACAAACTGGCTAAGAATCTGCAGCCCTAAATTAAGAGAAAGGCGATAATAATTCACAGAGCTCAGATGCTCTGGTGCTGAGAAAGAAAAGCCATTAATGAGTCTTTCTGAGTCGATATCTTTATATGTTATTTCTGGACTTTCCTTGACAAGAATCTTTCTCATTCAGAAAGAAAGAACAGAACATGCTTTTAGCCTTGAACTATCCAGATAATCAGGAGTCACAGAAGCCCAGAGCACAAGCTCTTGAGTTTCAATGATCAGAGGAGTTTCATGCTGATGAAGCTTTCATGGGTTTCGCTAGCCTAACTTCTTCATTTTTACAGATAGAAAAATAACGCCCCCAAACTAATGTAACTTATTCCCATATAAAAAGGCTTGAGAGATGGTTCAAAGATTAAGAGCATACCACTCTCACAGAGGTCCTGGGCTCAGCTCCCAGCACCCATGCAGGGTACCTTACAACCACCTGTAACTCCAGATCCAGGCAATCTGACAGCCTCTTCTGGATTCTGTAATCAACTGCATACACAACCACATATACCCACACACAGACTTACATTATAAAAATAATAAAAGAAAGGGGTCAATAATCCTAGATACCTTCCTGAGAATGCTGTTTATAATTCGTTGATATTGATGAGAACACACATTAGCTCTCTTGAAACACCTCTGGCCTTGTTTTCTTTTCAAGAAGCACCGAAGTGGTCCTTACCAACCACATAGAACATGTCACCAAAGGGGAAGTGCAGAGTTCCAGGATTGGTTTCAACAGTAAATTGTGAGATCCATGAGCAGACACTAGGGGGAAGCCCATCCAGAATCGTGGGGCATGTTGTCTAAGATGGAGATGAATGCAAACCTTGAGCAAGTTACTACCTGTGTTGTTCAAGACATGCACACAGGCTTGGTACATAGATGTGCTGTGAAAGGGTGGGGAGAAGGCCAGTGTTCATCTTCTCTGTGTAGCTTTGCACCTTTCGTGGATCTTGCTCTGTAGACCAGGCTGGCCTCGAACTCACAAAGATCCACCTGTCTCTGCCTCCCAAGTGCTGTGATTAAAGGCGTGTGCTACCACCGCCCGGCTGGTGTTCATCTTCTCATTCTGAAACCTATAGACTATGTCAGGCACAGTCCTCGGCCCGAAATGTTTGAGACATTAAACTAGGTCATTTGCTAGCTTACTAATAAAAACAATCTGAAAAGGGGAGAAGAAATCAATAAAACCAATTATAAAGCTTGCTGAGCATTTACTCTGTTATATATGCTATAGTGCTTAGCTCTCTTTAAGTTTGGAAAGCATGCATTATTAGAAGGCTTTACTAGAAGAAGTTCAGGTGGTACAGAGAAGGTCCTCTGTCCTCTCAGTGAGAAAGTAGAAGTTCACACCCATGTTCCATTCTCCAGAGAGGAATGGAATGCCAAGCCTCCTGATAGTAAAAAAAAAAAAAAAAAAAAAAAAAAAAAAAAAAAAGAAAAAGAAAGAAAGAAAAGGAAAAGAAAGAAAAGAAAAAAAAAGACTGTCTTTCACCATCAGCTCCAGACCCTTCCAGTTCTCAATTTTAGAATCACAGACAGGACTGACACAAAACAGAGAGAAGACTACAGTCCTGGATAGAGAGACAGGCACTATAGTGAGGCCCTTCCCATCAGCATCCTTTCCCATGAAGCACAAACACCAGGAGGGAAAGAAACAGCATTTCCCTTCTGTAATGAGCACCAAGAATGCAACCATCCCTGCTGTAACTTCCGGATCACTGCATGTGGCATGGGAGGAGATGGTTCAGAAACTTCTTCTGAGAATTAAACCAAAGCCTGAGAAAAGGCCAAAATACAGAGATCTCTTGGCTCTTTTAGAAGTGGGTCTGTCACCAAGGGCAGCAGATTCATAGTAACTTCGTCTCTGTAGATGTAAGACCCCTTCATTTTTCACTCACGCCAATCACTCAAAAGAAGCTCTGTTTGTAACCTCCCCAAACCCTGAGGGTGTGCATTTGTGCCAGCTCATCGACTTGGAACACTGCCAAGATCAGGAGGCAAGCAAGAAAGGCTGGTGGGAAGCCAAAATAAACACACCAAGTTTTACTACATTCAACCCAGCAAAAACTTACTAAGAACTTTTCCTCTAGGCACCATGCCTGACACTGGGGATGCTGGTAAGAATAATGGTTACTGCAGTAGCTACTAATGCATGGTGAATGCTTACCCGGTACCAGGCTCTGCTGGAAACACTTGAATCATCAAATCCTATCAACAGCACTATGAGGTAAGGCCTAGTGTTAGCTACATTTTCTCAATAAGCACATTGTCGAAGTGAGTGATTAAATTACTTATCCACGATCACTGAGCTAGTTGAGTGGTGGATGGAAACTCTGTCTTGCCATTGCTGGCTACGTCTCTATACTGTACAATCAAGAGAGTAGGAATAAAGGGCATGGAAGTCAGTGCGGCTATCCCCAGTCCTCAAGCCCACAGTGTATGAAGGAAGACAGGCAAATGAACCTTAGAGAACACCTAATGCAACTCAGGAGGGAGACAAGGCCACGAAGAAGTGGATGTCAGGTCAGCTGAGTTCTGAAGCTTAGGATGGGGCGAACCAGGGAGTGATGGAGGGTAGGGGTGCATTCAGGAAAGGGAGTAGCTTTCAGGATAGGGAGTAGCTTTCAGGAGGCCTCAGGGTGAAGAGAAGCAAGCAAGGCTATGGAACACAAGCTCATGACCAGATAGATCCATGTGATACTTGTGAGCTTGGCGAGGGGGTGGGGGAGACTAAAGGAGGAGCTGAAACTGGAGGGAGTTCAGGGGAGCTGCTGTGGTGTGCAAAGGATCTCAGCTCCCCATGGAGAACGAACACCTGGCCTTTAGAACCCCTCCTCAGTGGTGGGGCAGTGCATCTGCACAGGGTAAAATGAGAAGGAGGCTGATTAGGCAGCAGGCTGCAGAGAGAGTGTCATTAGGGAAGGAGACAGTGAGCAGAGGAAAGCGACAATGGCCACTGTGCCTGGTGACTATGTAGAGGGAGCAGGAAGAAATCTGCTAGGTAGAGGTTTGGCATTATGGAGTTAAGGACACTAAAAGAGGAGCAGGCTTCAGAAAGGCAGCATCATTTGCTTGTCTCAGGCACCTAACTTAGAAAATCCAGCCAAGAATCCAGCAAAGAATTCTTCCTTTAAATACTGCTAACAGTAATAATGGTTTCATCCGTCTTCGACATGAGTCACTAGAAGCTGAAAATTCAGAGGAAGCATTTATGCCCAAGAAACCAGAAAGCTGACTTGAGAAAGAGAAAACAGTCTTTAAAAAAAGAAGAAGAAGAAGCAGCCAACTTGGGATTGCTAAGGAAATAGCAAAGTCCTTCCCTTCTCCATAGAGTAATTACAGCACATCACCAGAGCAGGTTACAAGATTAACCTAATCACTGAGAAAAGGTTAATTTGTGCTCTGTATGCTCCATCTTAATAAGCAGGGAACTAGGAAATGGGTTTTAGAAAGGCCTTGACTGAACTAGCTCAAATCAATCCTGCTGCACAGCTCCTGCAGGTAGAAAATTCACTTACTGTGGAAACCCTCACACACCATCAGAACAAAAGAGTCACGTAACAGGCGCTCTGCTCAGTGACTGCTCCAGGCCCTTCCACCAAGACCAGCTTCCTCCCTCAGACCACACTACGTTCCCTTCCATGATCATGGTGAGAGTCAGGGTTCACTTTGCTCAAAGAGAAACTTAGCTGGTTCTCATTTTAAGGCCCCCACTGTTCCCTTGGTAATCGCTTCCAGAAACCATCACCAGGCACAGTTCTAATCAGTGCTCAATACATTCCTTACCTGTCCTTTATCGTGACTTCACCACAGGATTGGCAATAAAATGTGCAACCTTCTTGGGCTTGCAAGCTTTGATTAAACACTGAAATCAATTCTAAAGGAAATCAACAAAACAGCAAGTCTTAGAGGTTTGGAACAAACATATCATGTTTAAAGGGTTTCCTAGCACAATAAATTACCACCAATACACACTGTTTATGATTTACTCAGAAGTATAGGCTTAATTAGCACTATCCGATGACTCAACCAGAGGCAAACATTGTGAAGTGTTTCCCAAAACAACAGCTTTTGCTTAGTATTCCTGAGCCAGCCATTGCCCTAGATTACCATGCAACATACTGGTGGATTTCTTCTCTCATTCTATAAATATGATAAATTCTGTATTAACCATGAGTGGAGATGGAGAGCTAAAATTTCAGTTCGATCTGGTTTTTGTTTTTGTGGTTAAGTGTTAGGTCCACCCCTACACATTAAACGGCACGAGCAAGCAAAATGGACATCCAGACTGGTCTTTGTGAAGCAGGTCCCAGGAATGCAAAGCTCCTAAGAGTTTCTTTATCCAAGAGCAAAATCCAATGTCGGATGGAACTGTGGGAAATGAGGATGGGAGGGAGGGGGAGATACTGAGAGCTGTGGGAAAGTCTAGATTTCCCATCCAGTTGCACTGGATGGCTTGTACCTCTCATTCTGATGTTTCATTTGTAAATGAAGGAAATTTTTATTTAAAAAAAAAAGCACTGCATTATTTGTCTATAAAAAAGCTAATTGAAGAAATGAGGTCACAGTTATTATAAGCAAGCAATAGAATCTGCTTGGTGTTACCTTTTATGTACTTTAAAATGCTTTATAAGATGCCAGAAAGTTTAAGTCCTTGCAATTAAAATTTTCTGCGGTTTAATCTCTAAGTATCTCTACAAATCCCCACTGCATGAAGGTTAAATAAACAGTATTATTCTTCAATGCTGAGCATCTATAAAGAAGACCTAGGTAAACCCTCCAACAGCCTCTTCAGAACAAATCAATTTTCAGTGGAACACTGCTCTCTGCTGGCCATTAAGTCAAGGATGGAATCCCAGACGCTCACTGCCACTGGGAAAGGTTAACGGCAGACCATATGCTGTGCACCGAGGGTCACCACTTCACCCACAGCAACTTCAAAATAGTGTGCCAGGGTGAAGAGTGCCGTGACTGCTCCCTAAAAGCTGAGAAGGCAACTAGCTCTTTAAAACCTTGAGACACAACTGAATGCTAAAAATTTCAAAAGTTGCTTCCTACAGTACTTAGATTTCAGCGCGCCTCAGTGTGCACCTACCTGACAATCATTCATGCGCAAATACTTATTCCTCACCTATTATGCAGAAAGCGCTAAAGCAATTAAAGACGGAAGAATCCGCTTTACAGAGCCTTGCATGCACCATAGAACAGGCTTTGAAAGTTTCCCTTCTCAGGTATTGGAGCAAAATGCTTCAAAAACATAAAGAAACAGTCCAACAAACAAACAATACAAAAACCAACACACAGTAGTGGACTTATTTTGTCCGCAGTCAGTATTAAATGTTGCTCATTAACTGAAAATGTTAAAAATAATTCCGTTACAGAATATGAGTGGGCAACACACTCAAATACTATGTCCCTGGATGTCCCCATTCCTCTGTCTTTACTATCAGAGTCCTAGAAAACATGGCGGCTCCCATGCCTGCCTTCGACCAGCTTCCAAACTCCACAGGAAGTTCCTGCTGTGCCTACTGTTGCTAACAGGGAAGTGATGTCATCAAAGATCCTCACTGGCACCTCCATCCCAGAATGTGGGGATAGTCAGGGAGGCAGTTGATCTACGTTCCATTCCTGGTGGCCTCACCCTGCTTTCCAGGATTCAATGTCACTCTAGGTGTTTGTTGGATACCACTTAAGCAGGACATCTCTATTCCCTGTCCCTTGTCTCTAAAAACTGATTCTACATATTTCAATCATTCGCTAATTCGGAACATCAGCAAAATTACTCTTGGGGAAAAGAATAAGTGACATTCCCTCTACCTTCTCTTGCCTTTCTAAAATCAGAGGCTGGCTTTCCATCTCTTACAGGCTTCTTAGGACAATCCTGTTGTCCCTACCTCAGGGCTCCACAACGTTCTGATGAAGGGCTTATTACAGATGGCTCAGCAATGCGGCCTTAGAGTATAATAGAAAGAATTAAGAATGAAGGTCTTTCTCTGATACAAAGCCTCAACTCGGTTTCCTCCAATGCTGGCTTCCTCTTTCACAGTATTTTCCTCATCTACAGCACTCATTACATTGTATGAGATACAATGAGCCAGCATTTTTAAAAAAAAAAAAAAGAGATCTTACAAAAAGAAAAGGTTTTGTTTTTGTTGTTTGTTTTTTAACACCTAGCTGTATCAATACACATTTTTGAGTTTGCATACAATCACAAACACTGCAATTACAACCACTCCAGTGACAACACCATATGATTCCTCAACATGCAACTTTGGGTCCGCTACATGTATTACTCCATCTAGAATGGTCTCTGCACGGATGGGATAATTTCCACTGCTCAGTTCTCTGGTCAAATCAGCTCACCCTCAGGAAGCCTTCACTAAACTCATTCCTCCCCAAGGGTATGCCTCTTCCTTCTTTACCCACAGCATTTTGCTCTATGCACTTTAATTACGCGGTCAGCGTCCGATGTTCCCACCCATTAGAATATACACCCCACAATCGCAGAGGCCTTTGTGGTTTGTTGGTGTCTGTGTTCCCAGCACCCACATCAAATGGCTCACACCTAGTTTGAGCTATCCTGTCTGCTGAATGACTACATTAAAACCAACCAGGTTTTGGACAACCGCTTTTATGATTTTTATCCTCATGTCTGTGAGCCGGACATTTTTGATTAAAGAAATAAACCGGGTGATTTGGGGGAAATATCTGTACCTTCTTCTCAAATCTGCCACGAGACTAAAATTGCTCAAATAATGAAAGCGTATTCTTAAACATATACTTCAAGAAGTGAAGGTTCGGAAAAGCGAAGCTGGCAACTGGCAGAATGGATCGAGACCCTGGAACTTCTTCATCTCTAGCCCTTCCAGGCCACTGACTTAACGAACGTCAACATCCATCGGGGTGCAGCTCCTACTCACGTGGGCTGGAGTCAGTGTGGGCCTGCAGACGCAGGTGCAACCCATCTCCGCTGATATACTTCAGCCCGCCGCACGAGGAAGGCACAAGCCTGACCTCTGCTGGAAGCTGGGTCTCGGTGCAGCCATCAGGGGTTCGCATCAAGAGTGAGGTGGGCGTTATGGAAACGTCCAGGTGCATCCCTCCTTCATCGGGCTCACTGATAATGCAAAATAAAACCCAAGTTAATAGTTTTTCTCTGATGAGAGAAATTTCACATATTCCACACTGCATGAAAGAAGCAAAAGCTTAGCCCAGAATTTCTCTGCTTCTCTCCCAGAGAGACCCTAAAATCCCTGTCACCAGAAAATAGAACCCTGGGAAACAAGCCAGATCAGGTTAGACCAGACAAGACTGTAGGTTAGAACAGGCAAGACTGTCACCCTGTGGAAGTCCCGAGTCATGTTTTTAACTCTTGTTTCTGAGACAGCATTAAAGTCAGGAAATCATAGTCTTGTTAACTGCTGTGCAAGATGTTCACAGGGAAACACTGACGCCAGCCAGCTTTCTGCAAAAAGTCAGAGAATAAATATTTCCTGAGTTCTCCACCAGCCTGGGATCTACAGTGAGACTGTCGCAAACAACAACAAACTCCAAACAAAAGAAAAACACAACTCTTGGCTCACAGGCTGTGCCAAAAGAGGCCACAATTAGGTGTGTAGTTTGGTGTCTACTTTGCTACCTCAGTAATTTTAAACCACATCTGCCACTTAGAAGTGCTTCCAAAGAGCCATTGGTCACTTGAGCCTCCCCCCCCCCCACCCACACACACACAACTGCTTCGGCTGACTACTCCTCTTCCCAGTTCTGAAAATTTCAATCACTTACACAGAGCTGAACAAAGTTCAGAAAGTACACTGTCTGCATTGCAGATAACACCCCAAACAGAGTGGACTGTATGTCAGCAGTTCTCCAAATGTATTGTTGGGAGGTCATCACAGCAAGGGAAGAAAGCTTACACATTCAACACAGATGTAAGTCTTTGGTATTGGTGTTCATCCTGAGGATGCTGAAGCTGCAGATCTGGAGACTGGCAGTACCATAAACCACATGGCCTCTAGAAGATAATATGTAGGAAGGCAACTCTGGGGATCTCTCTCTCTTCTTGCATTACCCTCATCCTAGTGGTTACATCCTCATGACCTCACAGAAACCCAATGACCTCTCTCAGAGGCTGGCCTCCTCACATCACTTCTCTGCGGGCTTTGAATTTAAACCCCATAGATTTCACGAGGACACAAGCATTTGGACTATAAGAGGGTTACAGCAGGTAGAGGGGGGAAGAGGTAACAGTAAACGATCCAGCAGTATCCTGGTTGCACAGAAGCCTGACCAGGGAGATAAACATTATGAGCTAATGAAAGCCAAGATTTGTACTGTGCAAGAACACAGTTACATGGGGGAAAAAAGAGAGAAAGCTAGAAAGTACCCTGTGGTAATGGACTAGAACTAGGGATACCTCTATGAATTCATGGTTTAGGATGTACATAAATAGATACAGCGATACAAATAGATGTGAATGTATGCACATGCATAAATAAGTCAATAATATGTCATCTATGTATCCTCTTTCTCAAAGGAATGACATTCCAATAGTAATGAGCACTAGTCCTGGGGATTTAATTTGGTGGCATGTGCAAGGCCCTAGACTAGACTCCCACTATGTATTTGTGTACACACACACACACACACACACACACACACACACACAGACATGTGTAGACAAATTTCTAAGCGGTCTTATTAAATAAAAAACACGGAGCCAAATATAGGGGTGAAAGCCTTAGAGATCAAGGAAATAGGAATAGCCACTAACCTTACCTCACCACACTGCAGCTTCCAAAGTGCCACAATTTCCTGTCTACTCAGACTTTTATTGCCTTGCTCTTCTGCCCTCTCATTGGCTCTTAGCTCAGCTATCTCACTTCCTTGTCACTGCCTGTCTGTACAGACCTCCAGGTCTCTATGGTTGGTACTGGGATTAAAGGCGTGTGTCACCATGCTTGGCTCTGTTCCCTAGTGTGTCCTTGAACACACAGAGACCCTGACTGCCAAGTGATCGGATTAGGGTTGTGTGCTACCACTGCCTGACTTATGTTTATTTAAAATGGCTTGCTATTTCCTCTGATCTCCAAGCAAACTTCATTTATTAACATACAAATAAAATACCACATTTCAGCACAAATAAAATATCACCCCATTTCTCCTTTTTTTGTCTAATAAAAATTTTTTTAAAATTTAAAAAGTTATAACTAATATAAGAAAAACTACATATAATAAGTACAATAACTATATACAATATATACAAGCAATAAATACATCAACAATGTCTAGTCCATTTGCATTGACAAATTCAGAGAAAATATTCCATTATCTATCCTATTTTGATGAGTCCAAAATGTACCTAATTCACTTTCTATCTTACCTTGTATTACCAAGAGAAAACTATCTTATAATGTCTTTGAAATCTATACAATTTACACTTCCTTAGTGAGTTTCTTTTCTAAAATTTCTTAACAAGGAAAACTGTAACTACAACTATCTAATCTTCAACTCCCTCAGAGACCAAAGAAAGAAATAATATTGCTTTCTTTGTGGCAAAAGTTAGCCACTGGGCAAAAAAGTGCCCGTGCGTGAACTGATTGACAGTATGTTATATAAACTGGACATGCAGGACCCATAAGAAGGTGACTACTGAACTTTACAAGATAGATGGCCCTTCAAGTTCCTGCTTCGCAGAGGAGACTGCCAGACATTCTACAGGACACATAAAAGCAACTGAGAGACTCTAGGCCTGTAGGCTAAAAATGGATGCCCCAACGTTGCAGTTGCAAAAAAACTTTGGATGACTGTCCGTCAGGCAGCCAGTTGTCTCTATCATTCTAGATTTTTGGAAGTTGCTTACAATGCTCTTCCTGTTTACTTAGGTAATATTATACCCTTCTGAGGTCTTTGATGTAGTTGAAGACCAGATAGTTATAATTATGGTTTTCCTCGGTTATGATAAGAGATAGGTAGATATAAAACCTTGGACTCACAAATATAGGATTAATAAAATATTTTCTTTAAATTTGCCAAATATAAACAGAATAGATATTGCAACTGTAATTCTTGCTTCATAACTGTTTTGTTATATATAATTTTACTATGTTAAAGTTAAAACTTTCCTTTTTAATTAAACAGAAAAATGGAAATGCTGTGGGATAATGCTTTTGTACACTGGTTTAATGAAACGCTGATTGGCCAATAGCAAGGTAGGAAGTATAGGTGGGATAAGCAGACAAGGAGAATTCTGGGAAGAGGAAGGCTGAGTCAGGAGATGCCAGCCTGCCATCCAATGAGCAGCATGTGATGGCACACAGGTGAAGCCATGGGAAAATGTGGCGACATATAGATTAACAGAAATGGACTGAGTTTAAGTGTAAAAGCTAGTCAGTAGTAAGCCTGAGCTAATGGCTGAGCAGTTTTAATTAATATAAGCTTCACAGTGATTATTTCATAAGCAGGCTGTGGGACTGCAGGGACTTGGTGGGACCTGGAGAGAAACTTTCCAGCTACAGACATACATGCACACACACACACACAATACAGACACACACACACACACACACACACTCACACATACATTCACACATATACACTTTTTAAGGCCAGATCTCATGTATCCCAATCCAGCCTCAAACTAAGTAATGGATGACACAGAATTCCTGATCCTCTGGCCTCCAAATCTCAACTGTTGGGATTACAGGCATGCACTGCCCCACCCAACCAGTCAATATTTTTAAATTGTTTTAAAAAGCTAAGCAATAGGGTTCCTTAGGGGGAACGACATCAGGACTCGGGTAGAAAGTAAAAAAAATGAGATGCCCCACACTATGCAGCAAAGTCAACAGGGAAACAAAGGAAGTCAAGGGTCCTCTGCTGAAACTCTAATTTTGGTGGCAGTGGCCATTGTTCTTGAGGTATTCTTACTGTTGCTATTAAGGGTCACACCTGCCTTAAAGCCATCCCAGGACTGCACATCTCACTGAAGAGCCGCTGGCATCCTTACAATGTTGTGTAAGACTCAGTGATACACAAGTAACAGGAAATCTGCAAATATTGCAGACTAAATGTCATCATGGTGAAAATATTTACATCACAGAAATTATCAAACGCTGCATATCAAGACCTTTCATTTACTTTGTTACCAGAGATCGGGTTATTAAATACTTGGCACTTCATATCCAAACCACAATGGCACCACTCCTTCATGCTTTCTTCCACTTGGCATCTCCTATTCCGTACCTCACCCCATTCAGTTGGTTAAGCAAATGTTACGTTGAATAAGAGACTTATTCTCCACCCTTCACCTTTGTCTGTTGTATTTTTCCTGGTATTCCCCTCTATTCAGTATTTTATTTTAAGGTGTTTGTTTGTTTATTTGTTTGTTTTTGTTTTTAATTTCCTGACCACTGTTCATTCATCCATAGCCACTATGAGCCAGTATGTAAACTGGTATAGCCACTGTAGAAATCAGTATGGAAG
This sequence comes from Peromyscus melanophrys, assembly GCA_902168415.1. Classification (NCBI taxonomy): domain Eukaryota; kingdom Metazoa; phylum Chordata; class Mammalia; order Rodentia; family Cricetidae; genus Peromyscus; species Peromyscus melanophrys. The sequence goes on along the minus strand of CABHPR010133169.1, from coordinate 5,003 downwards.
TTTCTCAAAACTAAAATTAAAATGACCACGTGACTGAACTACATGGATATGTATCTTAAGTCTACCACAGAGCTATGTGCACATCCGTGTCTATTGCTGCACTATTCACAATGGTAAGGAAATGGACCCAGCCCAGATGAATGGACAACGTAAAGGAGCTCCATATACAGAATGAAATTTTATTCTGCCAGAAAGAAAAAGGAAATCATGGCACTTTCAGGAAAATAGATGGAACTGGAGCTCATTGTACTAATTCAAACTCAGTCAAATACCATGTTTTCTCTCATATGTGGATCCTAGATCCCACCCTCCAAGTTTTTTCTTTTCTTTTTTTCCTTTTTGGTTTTATCGAGACAGGGTTTCTCTGGATAGCCCTGGCTGTCCTGGAACTCGCTCTGCAGATCAGGCTGGCTTCAAACTCAGAGATCTGCCTGCCTCTTTCTCCTGAGTGCTGGGATTAAAGGTGTGTGCCACCACACCCAGCTGTGGATTCTAGATTTTAATTTACACACACACACACACACACACACACACACACACACACACACACACACACAAATGGAGTATCAGGACACAATATCACGGATGTAAAAAAAATCAATACAATTAATGTAATTAATGAATATCATAAATACAACTATTGAATGAATACTGCAAATGTAATCAATGAATACCACAAATGTAATAAATATCATGAATATAATTAATGAAGATCATGAATGAAATTAATATCTTGACTGTAATTCATGCCACTGAATTGTGAACTTAAAAATGGTTACAATTTCAAATATTATGTTCATTTAAAAAAATAAGGCAGAATGTAATCACCATACATTATATGTGTGAATGAAATTAAGGACAGTGATGTTCTAAAGTAGAGAGCAGTGATGATGTCATGGGCCTATGAGGATGCGGGACTAAAGTCTATCAAATTGTGCAAACAGGCAAATTGTGTACTATGTGAATTATTTGTCAATAAAGATTTTATAAAAAAAAAAAAAACCATCACTTTGTACTACTAACTTTAAAACGCTAATAGAAAAGTTAAAAAATAAAAGATGAGGAGCCAAACTCAACCATATGAAGAAACAAAAGTACTAAAAATTCTAGTGAATACACAGAGGTTGAGAAAATTTACTTGACAAAAACACTCAACCGTATGCTACTTGAAAAACAAAATCACTTGTAAAGACCAAGGTTTAAAGTATACAGGCAGAAAGGGATGTTCACGCAAACAGTGTAGTGAACTGATTTCTCTTACAGATGAGGAGCTATCCAATGAGAAAAATTACGGTGGTAATTAAAGGTCATGCAACAACTGGATATCCATACGTAAAAAATAAGGGCTGGAGAGATGGCTCTGTGGTTAAGAGCACTGGCTGCTCTTCCAGAGGTCCTGAGTTCAATTCCCAGCACCCACATGGCAGCTAACAACTGTCTGTAACTCCAAGATCTGACACCCTCACACAGACATACATGCAGGCAAAACACCAATGTATATAAAAGAATAATAAATTTTTTAAAAAGGTGTGTAGCATTACACTCAGCTAATTTTAAAAAAATAAAATAAAATAAAAAATAAACTTTGACTCCTACTTTGTGAACACGATTAATCCAATATGCCAGACAGAGATAGAAGCAAAACAAAAGTGGTAGCACTCCTAGAAAACAAATGCAGAAAAGCAGAGCACAGGGTCAGCCATGCTTAGGCTCCCAGAGACCTGGGAGCCTGAGGAGAGCAGATGAGTTCCTTTAAGCCCAGGAATTCAAGGACAGCCTTGGCTAGCACAGCAAGACCCATTTCTAAATAAACACAAGGATAAAAGAAACCTGAGGAGGGGGTAAGTAATCACAAAGTTGAAGTAGGCAAAGGTTGAAGACATTAGAAAAAGCTGTTTATGCCCTGGAATGAAAATGATTCAGATCCATATTGACGGTTATGATAAACGGCGCTGGTGGTGGCGCTGGCTACCCTTGGAAAAGTCACGGGCCATGGCCACAATTACCAGAGTTACAAAGAGCTTTATTAGAAAGAAGTAGGGGATAGGAGGGAGGAGAGCCAAGCCTGGTGGGGGAGGGAAGCGGGGAGCAGAGCAGAGAGAGAGCAGAAGGCAGAAAGAGGGTGGGGGTCCATGTCCAGCTCTTTAAGGCGGGGATGTATTCGCCAGCGCCTGGTGATGATGTAAGATGCAAGACCCCAAGCTGCGCATGTACAGGACCCTCACACATACCACTTTGGATTTCCAGATTAGGGATGCTCAACAAGTCTATGCAAACACTACAAACTCTAGAAAGGCCCAAAATCACCTCAGGCTCACCCAGACCTCTTCCAATAAGGCATACCCAACCTGTATTAGGAAAACGAAAATGTCTGCCACAGATGCAGGAAGACATCCACACGTACTTATAATGGCTCTATATTGTTTCAACTTAGCAACAAGACTCACCTGTTTTTATTAGCTAGAGATTTACTTGTTTTTATTAGCTAGAAACCATAAGATACTTTACAAAATAACACACTTGCATTATCAAAAAGTAAATGAAAAAGTTCTCAACATTTTAAATCACCACGGAAATTAAAACCACCATGAAATATCTCCTCATCCCATTAGGATGGCTCAAACCATAGAGACTGACCACCTCTGAGAACTGTTTGACAGTTTCTCACAAAGCAATGAACACATCTATCCTATGTGTCAGTATTTTCACCCTTAGGTATTAATCTAAGGGTATACATGTCATAAAAAGACATTAAACAAGGCTGGGGCTGGGGCTCAGGGGAAAGAGCCCTTGCCTAGCTCAAATACCCAGCCCCCCATACACACAAATCTTATAAAGCAAATCTAATGCAGCTGACTCAGAATAAACGCTTTCTGGAAATAAACAAAACATCCAGCAATAGAAGAATGAGTAAGTGGTTTGCGGAATACTCAGACAATGGAAAATTACTCAATAAGAAACAGGAAAGGAATATTAATATAAGCAATAACACAGATGAACCATGAATCTCAAAGCCCTGTGGAAGGTTCCCAGTGCTGTGGAGACAGAGGCAGGCAGATCTCTGTAAGTTCAAGGACAATCTGGTTTACATAGTAATTTATACCAGCCACTGAACCCCCCACCCACCCACCCAAAAAATGTCGGGGAAAGCAGATAGAAACAAAACCTAGGGGCTGGAGAGATGGCTCAGTGGTTAAGAGCATGGCCTGCTCTTCCAGAGGTTCTGAGTTCAACTCCCAGCAACCACATGGTGGCTCACAACCATCTCTAGAGGGATCTGGTGCCCTCTTCTGGCATAAAGTTGTACATGCAGATAGAGCACTCATACATATAAAAAATAAAATCTTAAAAAAAAAAAAGAAAAGAAACAAAAACTAATGCATGTTGTGAAAACTATGTCAACTTGGCCACATCTGGAATTAACTAAAACCCCAAAATGGAGTGCACACCTGTGAGTGATTTTTGCTTAATGTGAAGTAGGAAGATTCACTTTAAATCCAGACCTTTGAGGCAGGAAGACATGCCTCTATCCATATCTTCTGAGCTGGGATAAGCCACCTCTAACCTGGGCCACACATTCTGCTGAAAGCCTATATTAGACCACAAAGAAGGAAGCTCTTTGCTCTTTGCCTGCTTGCCCTCACTCTCACTGGCAAGTTCATCCCTTCACTAGAATTAGAGCCTACTTCTTTGGGATTCCAAAGCATACTGAAGACCAGCTGAGACATCCAGCTTCATTCATGCGTGAGCAACTACTAGATCCTTGGACTTCCATTCATACGCAGCCACTGTTGGATTAGCGGGACTGCAGCCTGTAAATCCTTCTAATAAATCCCCTTTCTATATATACAGAGATTCACTCAATAAATTGTTACTCTAGAGAACCCTGACTAACACACATATCAACACACTTCAAGAAACCGTGACATTGTGTGGAATGGTTGAATAAAACCAGACCATGGTTATTACTAGGGTAAGGGAAGTGACTGGTGTTACATACAGGTCAACAGTCAAAAGACCAGAGAGACAAACAAGCTGTCTAGCAAAGCAGAATGGTTCATCAACTTGCTTACTGTGGAGGGGCCTCAAAATAGCTTGACCACACAGCTGCCATGACAGGTTTAGGGACCTAGACACAGCTTCTGTGATAGGATTACTGGCAGGCAACACCCAGATCCAGGAAAAGCCTTAAGGTGACACCACCCTGGGATCCACCCAGAGATGAGGAAATACCTAACATCATCCAAACATTCCAACCATTAGATAAGGTGGCCAGATGTCCTTGAGCCTAGTACACACCTATTTCCCCTTCTTACCAAGATATTCTTAGACAACTGTCGGCCAATCAGGGTCCTGAATCCTGGAAACCCCCTCACCCCAACCTCTGCTATGATTAAAAACCCCACCCCACCTGAGCTGGAGGTTCTCTGCTCACCACTGAGTCAGAGAGACAGAGGGACCAAGCCCCGGAGCTTGAATAAAGGCTCTTTGCTTTTACATGCAGGACTCAGTCTCTGTGGTGGTCTCTTGGGGGGTCCCTACTATCTGGGCATAACACTTACAGAGTTTTGTTTTGTTTGTATGGGGCGATAAGGAGCTGTATTTGGTAATGTTTGCTCTCTTAATTTCCAAACAAGGTGGACAGAAATTGCAGATATTTGTTTGAAATTATGACCCCACTCCTTTATCTATCTCTCCACCCGTCACCCCCATACTAGGGAGAGAACTCAGGACCTGTACACTCTAGGCAAATGATTTGCACCGAGCCTAGACTTAATCTCAATCTTAAAACTGAGGAAATTCAGATAACATTATTCTACCCTTGTGAGGAAGCTAGGATTCATGCTCAGTTCTCAAGCCATATCCAAAACTGCCACTCTAGCTACTTGGCAGATTTCAGAAAAAGAGAAAAAGCTAAAATTATGAAATAAATAATAATAATACAGCTGTGCTGCTCTATAAAAACATTTTCAGATCTAAGTCTTATTTGAAACACTTGTCAT
>CABHPR010133168.1:0-50424 GCA_902168415.1 Peromyscus melanophrys | reverse complement strand
AAGGAAGGAAGGAAGGAAGGAAGGAAGTTCAAATTTGTTCCAGAAAAATTAAACCATGATGAACGTCAAGATGAACATCAATAGTCCCAGTGTCAAGATAAAAACATAATCAATACCGCCATCAGATATATCTGTGCACAGAGGAAGGGAGAATGGTTTAGGGCCGTTTATTTTGTTCATTGTTTTTTCTCCAGTCTCTAGGATCATGCCTCATACACAATATGTGCTCAATAAAAGTTGGTTCAAAAAGTAAAAATGGATTCTCAAGGGCACTGAAAGTGTCCCACAGGAAGCTTCCACACACCCTGGAGAGCCTTTCCCCAGGTCTGTGACTCAGTCCCTCTCATTCATCCCTCCACCATGCTCTCCTGCCTCTCAGCTTCCACACTGACTACTTCTTAGTGTCTCTTCGGTTTCTAGGAAGGCGTGCAATTGACCTTTTAATCTTCCTGTAATTGCACTCTCTCCTCTTGGGAGGCAAGGGTTTTTTGTTTTGTTTTGTTTTGTTTTTAATAGAGGAAAGGTTGCACTCTATTTCATGTTAGATACCACGTCACCATGGTCTGATGGTGATCCTGATGCATTTTGCAATAGGGTGTTCCTAACCATGCACATGAATCTCCATCAGAAAATACAGTCTAGAAATCAGCAGCTAAACTTCAGCAGAATTTTTCTCAGTTGTGTCTCCTACCACTGCCAAAGTCTGAGAGAAGAGAAAAACCAGTGAAATTTGATACGCAGAGCCAAGCCGAGGGCCCAGAATTAAGCAAGCTGCCACAGACTGTTCTCCCAGCAGCACAAACAGCCAAGTATAGGGCTCGAAATAGAGCTGTGCACTCTCGCTGCTTTGGTCTGATTGCAGCTCAGAGGCTGCTGGTTGTATTCCGGGCATCCTAGGCAGGCCTTGCTGCCAATCCCCAAAGAAATGTGAGAGTGATGGTCAGGGCTTTGGCTAGGACAGATGCCTAGGTGCAGTGAGGACAGGATTTTTATGGCTTTGCCCTCCTGTCCTCAGGGCTTAGATGAGGTGTAGACTCGAAAGGGCTAATCAGCGTTGACTCATGCGTGTGTTTCCTTAGCTATTAAGGAAGTGTTTTCAGAAGATTCTGTGGCTTTGACTAGGATCGACGGGAAAGGTGGTCAATGTAGTATTGTCTATTGTGGGCGTGGAAGTGACTGCTGTCCTTTCCCGACGCTAGAGATGGCTCAAAAGATATCTCAAACATTCACCTCTGGGAAATGGAATAAGCTGATGTGGTTGGTTTTCCATTCACTTAGGACCCTGCCCCTCTTTTGAGACAAGGCCTCAATACATAGCCTTGGCTGGCCTGGAACTCACTATATTGACCAGGCTAGCCTTGAACTCACAGAGATCCTCCTGCCTCTGCCTCTTAAGTGCTGGGATTAAAGGCGTGCACCATTTGTTTTCTTGACGTTAGACCTTCTGACTGAGGTGAGATACAATGTCAAAGTTGTTTTAATATGAGTTTCTCAGATGGGCTAAGGATGTTAAACACTTTTTTTAATATCTAAAATTTTAAAAATCACTTTAAAGTCGATGTGGTGACATATACCAACTTAGGGGGCAGAGGGCAGATGGATCTCCGTTAGTTTGAGGTCAGCCTGCTTTACATACAGAGTTCTAAGCCAGCCAGAGCTACATAGTGAAACCCTGTATAAAATAAATAAAAAGACCACAAATACTATTAAGGGTGGAGAGAAAGAGGAAGTCTTATTTCCTGCTGATGGGGGAGTAAATTAGTGCAGCCACACTATAGAAATAAGAATGGAGGTTTCTCAAAAACCAAACCAAACCAAATCTAAAAATCTAAAAGTAGAGCTACCATAGGACCCAGGATACCCCTCTGTGTACATACCCAGGGGATGCTAAGTCCTACCACAGAAGAACCTGCACACCTGTGTTTGAACTGTACTGTTGCTAATAGCTGGGACGTGGATCCAGACAAGATGTCCACCCACAGATGAATGGATAGAGCATGCATGCTTAGTTTTAATGAAGAGTCATAGTTGGAAAAATAGTCTTGCACAAAAGGGTCTGATGTAACTAAGGACAATAAACTGGGTGGAGAAGATGGGACAGGGCCTGTTTATTCAAATCTATCCTGTGGTCTGTAGAAAAAGGATATTGCTTTGCAGGTCACCTCTCCAGTGAAGGTCCCAGGACCTGCTTCAGAACTGAAGGGCAAGAGGGAGTGAGCATGGCCTCCGTGCATCTGCTGTTTTCTCAGGCACCCAAGCACCATCTTTCAGGATAGTCCTGAACCCTGTCAATCTCAGCCCCCGCCAACACCACCCCCTGTAAATGATGATGTCAGTCTCAGCTCCCCCAGTAAATGATGAACAACCCAAGTGTCAGTTACCTCGGGAACCTGTTGACTGAGCTTGGACAACTTGCAATTGCCCACTTATGCTTTTAAAACTTGGGGTCAACGTCTATTGCCAGGAAGGTCCCCGTCCTCAAATAACTATGAATAGGCTCAGGCAGTGTGGGACTGAAGTCACCAGTTAAACATGATGCAGTAATGGGTGGCTGACCCCAGACTGTAGAGGTTCCTTCTGGAAGTGGCTCATTGGCAGTATTTCTGGTAAGTACGTTGGTCCTGCTCAGATGTGCCAGCTGAGAATATTAGCCTGTTACCCAGGCTGGGCAGCAAGACCTTTGACCTGCTCTTTATTTTTTGTGTTGGTTTGATTTAGCTGCCATCTTGAAATGAGAGTGTCTGGTTCAGGAGACTTTGTGCAGAAACTGACCTCACACATCATCTGGCCTTCGTCATGTCTTCTCACTCTCCATTCTTCCTCTGGGAAGTGGCTGGGTGGACCATGAAATGGTCATCAAGCCATTTCGGAAGCGATGCCCTCCTTTTTCAGAACGTAGCTTGGAACTGCAACATCCACAGTTCAGATGCTCCCGGTGGGTCTCAGGGCATCTCTTCAGTGGCAGCACAATGGGTCTTTTGGACTCCCCCCAGCGCCGACGATCGATCCTCCTTTCCTGCTCTCAGCCTCTCGGCCATCTTTCTGAGAAGGCTGTCCCTGCATGAAGGCATTCCCAGCAGGGGGTGGTGGGTGGGAAAATTAGGAGATGAAATTTAAATCTCTCCAGTTTGCTGCTTGTCAGCAGCTCTGATCACACGCTTGGCTGGGGCAGAAGTTGAAACCAAAGACGCAAAGAAGGTTCAGGTTATCTGTGCACTGCAGTTCCAGGTGTGTTTATCAGTGCATTGCGGGTCCAGGTGTGAGGTTATCTCTGCGCGGCAGGAACAGATCGTAGGCTCTCTGCGCTTTGCAATTCTGCTGGGCTGGCTTCATTGCTGCTGGGAGTATGGAGAGTGGGTGGACTGCTCCATTCTTTATCGCTCCTGAGCACTGGTTCTCCAGGGCAGTGGTTCCCAAGCCTGGAAATAGCACTTAGAATAACCCTGATCTTGAGATGCACCAGTCCCTTGTCAGCACTTATTAAAATTAGAAGCAGCCCCAAGCAAACAAACATGACGGAGTGACTTGTTCCTTTATCTGGGTCTCTTAATTTTCAGTCACTCCTTGAATCCCTGCAACACCCTGGGAGGAAGGGTTTGTTCTGAAGATGTTTCCTGGCTTATTTTTCTGCTGGCGGAACTGACTCTGCCTTTCAATACCAGCCATGATGTATTATCTCTAATCTCTTGACCTAGATCACTGGCACAGAGTAAACCACAATAGTGGGCGCATGGTAGCTTAGTATTCAAGAGTTGGATTGGCTAATGAGTGAGGACATGAAGCTTATAGGAAAGGGTGATTCACTTGATACTACGTCTGGAATACACACCGGTTTCCATCCTGCCCAGCTGATTCCAAAGTAAAGAGGATAGCAGTGTGGCCCTCACGGCTTCCGACTCCTGGTGCTGGCCTGCATTGCCTGTGGCTCCTGGTTTCCTAGCTTGCCCTGTAGGCTTACTCTCAGAACCAAGCTGAGCTCCCCCTAGCACCTTCTTCTCAGTGAGGCTCTCACCTGGATGAGGCGAAGTATAGCATTGGTTAGATAATTGCTGTGTTGGGTTTGGGGAGGCGGCTGAGTCAGCAAAGTGTTTGCTGTGTAAGCTTGAGGACCCTGGATCTTCACCACCCACATCAAAAGCTAAGGCCGCAATGTGTGTCTGGAACCCAAGGAATGCTGGGAGCTGGGAGGAGACAGGCAGATCTCTAGATACCAAGCCAGGTCAATCAGAGTCCCTGTCTCCCGAAATAATCTGGAGGGGCTAGAGAAATGGCTCAGTGATGAAGAACACCCGCTGCTCTTTCAAAGGACATGAGTTTGGCTCTCAGTACCGACATTAGGTGACTAACAACTATCTATGGCTCCAGTTTCAAAGGATCCAGTGCTCTCTTCTGACCTTCCTGGGTATGCATTCTAACGTATGTGCATACTAACATGTACACACACACACACACACACACACACACACACAAAGATAAATTTTGAAAAAAGCTGAGGTGAAAAGAGATCAAGGAAGACACTTCATGCTGGGCATTGCGGCACACGCCTTTAATCCCAGCACCTGGGAGGCATGGGCAGGTGAATCTCTGAGTTTGAGACCAGCCTGCTCCACAGAAGTTGTTCCAGGATGCTCAGGGCTACACAGAGAAACCCTGTCTTGGGGGAAAAAAACAAAAACAAAACAAAAAACAAAAAACCACCTCATGCCAACCTCTTACCTCCACAGTCATGCACACGTACATGCATGTGTACCTGCAAGTCCACATGCACACAGACACACAAACACATACTCCTGTGGGGGATATGATGAAAGAATTGTCCAACTGGCTGGTTTTGTTACTTCCATCACCTGCTCTGTGGCTCATCAACTCGGTGTAGCCATCCTGGTACTGCACCTGCTTGCTTAGAATGAAAGGTCACTCTTTAAGCAACCAGGCATTGGGAACTGGGAAAAGTTGTCTTGCCCTTTCTATACAATGTTATTGCTTGCTAAGAGACCCCAGAAACTGATCTTTGGGTCACTTGGACCAGTTTGCCCTCGTCAGCCCCCACTACACCAGATTCTGCTTTTGTGTTTCCAGCCGGGACTTCTCTCTTACATGGAAAAGTTAATACTGTTGCTGGAGCACTACCACAGATGGCACCAGAAACCCCTCTTCCTCCTCACCCCACCCCCCACACTCAGGCTCACATATGCATCCTCCATCCTGATCTCTGCTAACTCCTTTGTATAGAGCCTGGGGATCACCCTTATGTCAGTCCATCAAAACTGGTGGTCCGTTGAGATCTGTGAAGCACTCCCTGAAATGCAGGGATGCTCAACAAGAAAAAAGACCATTCCTTGTCCCCATGAAACTCACATTCTAGTGGGGAAGACAGAGAGGAAACACAAGATCTCCTGGGAGGATGTTGGGATGCAACCAAAGAGGAGTGAGGAGCTGGATAGTGAAGGCTTACGTTTACGGGAGTGTGTTGGGAAGGCCTGAGTGGGTGACAGGGTGAGCTCTGTGTGGTCCTAGGTTCGGATAGTTTCAGATAGAGGGGATAGGCATCGAGGCCCTGGGACTGAAGCAGTTTCATGTGGGAGACCAGCTCCCACGTTTATTTACCCCAGGGACTCTTGCGGAAAGAGGGATTAAAAAACTTAGAAATATAGAGGGGAGAGAAACAGATAGAAACACAGGATAGCCTCAGGTGGGCCTGGATCCTTATCCACCCACGCAGAACCTTTTTCAAAAGGGTTTTTTATAACAATGCCAAGGGGCGAGGCTAAAAGACCTCCCCCTGCTAAATACAACCAAGTGTAGACCCTTCCAAAGACCTGGTACCCAGGCTCGTGGTCCAGTCATTCTCTTACGCACTCCTGCTGGGTAAAGCCACGAGGAAGCCTTGGTGGGCTCCAACAGTTTCACTGCATTCAAGAAAGAGCAACAAGCCAGGCATGTTAGTACATACCTAGAATTCCAGGTCTCAGGAAGCTGAGGCAGGAGAATAGTGAATTTGCATAGTCTAACGTAGACTATGTAATACATTCTCTAAACTTGGGCTATTTATCCTATCTAATAAATAAGTAAATAAATGAATGGCAAAGGGTGCACTGTTCCAGTGTATTCCTGGCCACAGGGGGATGCCTGGCACCTGGTAGATACCTGGTAGCCAGCTGAACGCTGTGACTGGAGAGTAGTGAGTGGGTAAGGTTACCCCACATTTTGAAAGCCACTGTTGGGATAGCAGGTTTTATGCTAAGTAGGCAGGGAGGCCACTTGGTGGCTTGAATACTAAGAGAAATTGTTACTGTCCTTCCTCCATTGTGGAGAGCTGACCATGTGGCAGGGCAGAGGTGGCGGAGGTCAGGCAGGGAGACCAATTGAGAGGTTCTCACGGAGGCCCAGATAGGAAGTGATGAGGACGTGGGTTGGAAGATGGCTATAAAGATCACGAGAAGAGAGCAGAATCAGCGTGCATTTTGAAGGTAGAGGTTGTGGGTTTGAAGACTGGTTTGGATAGGGAGCCTCTGCTACACTCTAAGGCCTTTTGTGTTAGCACCAGACTGGAACAATGATATGAAGTCTATATGTTTGCCCACTTCCTTCTTTGGGGTTCCTTTTGTGGATTGAGACCAGGCAATACTTTCTGCAGGGCCCTGGTAGCCTAGTGGTCACTTCCTAAGCAGCCAGCACCACACAGATCAGCAGCACCGAGCCTGAAGCCCTCCATGATGTCAGCATCCCTCTGGGGATGCTTTGGGGGCTCTAGCACAGAAGATCTTTGTGAGGGTGGTCCTTCCCAGCATGCAGCTGTCAGCGAGTAGTTAAGATGCCACCTCTGCTTACCTGAAACCAGGTTGGTGAGGAGGTGGCAGCCGCACGACATTCAAGTACTTCCCTCCTCCCTTCCCAAGAATACTGTTCGGAGAGTTACTCACTGTTCCCTGTACACTCTGTGCTGCTCTTCTTTGGGAGCATTCTCCCACTCTCTCTTGCTTGCTTGCTTGCTTTTCTTATCAAAATACCACCCCTTCCTAGAAGCCCATTCCAAATACTCTTTTTTTTTTTTTTTTTTTTTTTTTTTTTTTTTTTTTTTTTTTTTTTTGGTTTTTCGAGACAGGGTTTCTCTGTGTAGCTTTGCGCCTTTCCTGGGACTCACTTGGTAGCCCAGGCTGGCCTCGAACTCACAGAGATCCGCCTGCCTCTGCCTCCCGAGTGCTGGGATTAAAGGCGTGCGCCACCACCGCCTGGCTCCAAATACTCTTTATACCCCGTAGCACAGGACAAGCACGATGAAGCAGGGCATTTCCCACATCAGGAGGAAGTGGTGGAGACTCGGGTGGGCACAGAGCACGTACCCATTTATTCATGCGAAGTTCCAGCCAAATCTTGCTTCCAATCCTTGCCGCGGTGTTGCTGGGCAGTCGCTTTGCCAAGAGAAGCTACAAATTGAGTCTCTTACATGGAAAGTGCTTGTTTCTGGGTGCTAACACGTGACTCTACCCTCCACCTGCCACCCCTGAAAACCCTGGGAGGGCCTGGCTACCAGTTTGAGATCTATAATTTATACAGGCGTTAGACTCGGTTCCCCCGGAGAGAAAGAAACAAATTCATGGTGAAATCCGTCCAGGTGCTTTTTGGTAGGAGGGGAATGTCTGCATCTTGTTTTTGTCTTCCAGCCTTTGTGTCTCATTGCTCTGCTTCCACTTGAGTGGGAACTGCAGGGTTCCTATTACCAGTGTATGCCCAAGTCCCAGCTTCGTGCAGCCTAAGTACTTCTGCCTCTTGCCTTGAACTCTGTATCTCAGGCTTTTGATTTTCCTCGAGGAGTGGTTTAAATGAAGGCTGCATTTCTCTGCAAAGTATAATTGGTTTTAGATTGTAGGTTTAATAATGATGCTGCTGGACTTAATGTGTTACCTCTCAGGCTCAGCTTGCCGTCCTTGGCAACCAGCAACTCATTGATCCCCGTGCTCTCCTTAGGAGGGGACAGCTGCTAGAACCCAAGTCCATCCCAGGATAGGAGAGAACTGCAGGGACAGATGCCTCCCTTAGCCCTGGGCCACTAGGCAAGGAGGTGATGGATCCTTTTGTGCTCTGGGCACTGGGGTTGCACTGGCTGTATATTTGGGGTTTGGGGCTGTCTTCCTCCTTTTTCTCTACCTTTGGGTCTCCCCACAGCTCATTAGGAATTCCATGGGCAGCTGAGCAGAGGATCTCAAATTCCACCATGTGCTTTCTGGGCGGAAGACTTAATTGGGAGAGTGTATTAACTTAATTGGCTATCATCAGGCTTCTGGCTGTTTTCTGTATTTTAAGGAACTTTTTCTCATTTTCTCTTGCTATGGCCAGTAGAGCATGCCTTTAAAAGATTAAATCTTGTTTTCCAGTCTCACTGAGTGACGAGCACTCTGGCTTTGAAGTCAGAGCCTGGGTTCTGATTGTGGTTTCTCATGCAAGATCTTAAATTCACTCACCTCTCCCGATCTCCACACCTCACGGGCTAGAGGAGTTAGGTTAAGTTACGTGACCACAGAAGTCCCTCCCAGGGCTCTCTCCATGGATGGCTCCAATGTTTCTGTGAGATGACACTCACTCCTCCTAGGATGACAACTGGCATGTTTCAGAAGTCAGTCAAGATACCAATCTACATATGTTATACAACAGACTCACCAAGGCTTGGCCGAGCAAGGGCTTGTTCAGCGAAAATGCAGCATTTATGTTATAAAAAGCACGGCGAAAGGATGTGGATGCTGTGTGATGTGGGGTATCCTGCTGAAAATTACAGGCAGCAGAGGCAATGACAGGGCCGTGGTACGCAGGCAGCCAGGGGCTGCCTGTTGTGGGCTTTCCAGGCACACCCTTGGGACAAACCACAGACGAACGTTCAGAACTTCAGGTCTGGTTGACCGCCTTTTGCACCCCCACCCCGCCCCCGCGTTTCTGGATGGCTTTTTTGTTTTTGTTGTAGATACGAGTAAATTATAACATGGGAAGGATGAGTGGGAGCCAAAACACAGACAGTGAGCCTGAAGACATTTCTGTGGGCTCCAAGTCTGTGGTGGCCATGATGACGACCAGCGTTATGGAAGAAACAGGAATTGTGGAGTTTGAAGGCAGTGCTACCAGACAGTCCGTTTTATACAAATGTGGTCTCCGGTAAAGCTCATCATTTGTTCTGTCCCTCCGGTGTGCACACTTTGTTCCTGAAGCCCACCCCCACCCCCACCCCCGGCTAGACTTCACTATCGTGTCTCATTCAGGGTTTTTGTTTGTTTGTTTGCTTGTTTCCCTCTAGATGGTGTGTTGTACGTTTTCCATGGGTAAATGAGCAACAGATGCTTGCAAAGCTGTGTTCTCTTAAACATTCATAAAAAGGACGGGATGTAACATAATGTCAGGTTCATCAGAACAGAAAGCATGACTCTTTTTCCAGAAACTTTGCCCGGCTCGCTATGAGATACAATCTCAGCTTCTAAATGACAGAGAGCTGGAGCTAGTGAAGGTGGCCTGGCTGTGACAGGGCATAGGGGACTGCAACCTGGATTAGAGGCTGTGTATTTACTGCCTGTGAGAGTTAAAATTGGTTGTGGATAACTGTCCGTGGGGACTCTGAGTCTGAAAAGAAAGGTCTAGGTCTTAGCTATAGAAGACTATTGTTTTTGGATTTTACATTTCAGGGGTGGGGGGCAGACTCTCATGTATCCCAGGCTGGTGTCAAATTTACTATAGCTAGGATAACCTTGACTTTCTAATCCTCCTGCTCTACCTGCTGAGTGTTAGGATTACAGGCGTATGCGGCCACACCCAGTTCCTGCAGCACTGGGGATTGAACCCGGGGCTTTGTGCATGCTAGGCAAGCATTCTACCAACTGCTGCATTCTCAGTCCTTCAGACTTCTCTAGAAGGGTAGTCGTGATGGAGAACCGCAGAACAGCTTTAGAAGAGGGTAGATTTGGGCGAAGCACTACATGTCGGATACTTCTAGGTCATGGGGTTTGCCTGCCTGTAGGTTGTAGCTTGAGTTTTCCTGCCTGGCCCACAGTCAGGATAAATCTCTTTCACCTGCCAGTCCCACAGCCGCTCAGACCCAACCAAGTAAACACAGAGACTTATATTGCTTACAAACTGTATGGCCGTGGCAGGCTTCTTGCTAACTGTTCTTATGTCTTAAATTAATCCATTTCTATAAATCTATACCTTGCCACATGGTTCGTGGCTTACCGGCATCTTTACATGCTGCTTGTCCTGGCGGTGGCTGGCTGGCAGTGTCTGGCAGGGTCTCCTTCCACCTTCCTGCTCTTTTAATTCTCTCTGTTAGTCCCGCCTATACTTCCTGCCTAGCCACTGGCCAATCAGTGTTTTATTAGCAACACATTTGCCATACAGAACATCCCACAGCAGTAGGTTATGATCAAGAATTTACCCTCTGAGAGGCAGGCAGATCTCTGAGAGTTCAAGGCCAGCCTGGTCTCCAAAGCAAGTTCCAGGAAAGACGCAAAGCTACACAGAGAAACCCTGTCTCAAAAAACCAAAAAAAAAAAAAAAAAAAGAATTTACCCTCTGATCCAAGAGACCCTTGTGAACGAGGTCAGGAGTGAAGCCGAAAGTGTGTAAGGAGTTTTCGGAAGGTTATTAATACACTGTGAGAAAGAGTCCAGGGCCGCCTTCTCTCTGAGGGTAGGACCACTTCGGGTGTGTTTATCAGTACCTCTATAGTACCCATCAGTGAATGCTACCACGCGTGGATGTTTGGTAGAAGCGAAGAAGGGGTGGAGAATTTAGGAAGATCTCGTGTTAGCTCTAGCCAGCCTTTTCCATGAGTTCATGTAGCTTGCAGGATGACAGTGTCGCTCACAAGGATGGTCTGGGGACCGCTGGGCTGACTTAGCATCTACAGTGTTGCTGGGTACCACCGCTGGGTGCCTGTGCTGCCTCATACAAGGGACCCTTCCTTGTTTGAGCCTCGGGGGTGGGCAAGAGGAAGACAGGCATACCCTGGAGCCCAAGTAGTCTCATCCAGTAAACGCAAAGAAAGAAACAAAACCAAAACTCTGTTCCATACATTTTAGCATTTTCTTTCTAAAAATCACATTCTTCATTGAGGGGGGGGGGGGGGGGGGGGATGAGCATCCCCTGGAGCATGTATGGAGGTCAGAGGACAACTTGCCGGAATCAGTTCTCTCCTTCCACCACGCGGGTCCTCCTGGGGATGGAACTCAGGTTGTCAGGCTTGCCTTTACTCACTGAGCCATCTCATCAAGTCACGTTTTGTTATTTCACTTTCCATCCAGTCACAGTGGAACAGGTCAGGAGGTGGCAGTGTACAGACACGATACATGGATGGAGGCATCCAGGGCCCAAGACAGCTCAGTGGCTTAGGTAGCACTCTCAAATCCCTTCCTATGAGTGCGAAGTCTTCTTATGATGCGAAAGAGAACAGCCAGGGTGGTTTTGTTATCAGCTCAAGCCAGAATTCTGCGGATGGCCCTGGGGTGGGTGGGGCAGCACCAACCCTGTCCGTTTCTCTGTCCCAGTGGCCAGCTGTTCTGAGCAGTCGTTTTCCTGAGGGCTCTAGGTCAGGGGGAGGAGCCAGCCAGGACTGTGAGCCTGGCCTTGTACCCTGTGAAGTTCTCTGCTTTCTGGGGGTTGGATTAGTTCTTGTTTTTAATTGTGCTTTTAATTCTAGCTTCTGCCTGTCTCCCTAATTCATTCCACATGTTGGGACCTCTCTGCCCTGGCCAGGGGCCATCAGTCTGTCCTCATCTGCCCAATGTCGGCAGCTCCATGGGAGATCTCTGAAAGTGCTTAGGTGCCACAGTCAGGGTGGGCCTCCCCGCCGCCTCTCAACCTTCTGGCTTCTAAACTTCCTGGACCTTCACCGCCTGATGCTCTGTGCCTCTCTAAGCCTGACAGGCAGCATAGGCTCAACAAACGATTCCATCCCTGAATGGTTCAGTGTACTTTGGAAGGCCGCCCATCATAAGCCATGCCAGCCAACACTGGAAAGAGCAGGGATGAAGTCATCCCACCATGAAGACATGCAGTTAGGGTCGTTTAACGCAAGGTGGTATACACTGGGGTGGGACACCTCATGTGGATCCCCAAATGGATCTCAGCTAGCCCTTAGCATTGGGGAGGCCCATGGCACATTTGGTATACTTGTTGTCTGTATGGGCTCCAGATCTAAGAGAGAAGAGATGGGGCCTTGGAAGATTTTACCCTCACACTTAGGCCCTGGACAGTCCTGTCCTTCATGAGCCCATAGTCACGTGTTGTCTTCAAGTGGAAAAGGGATCCCTAACTTGGAGTTTTCTAGAATGTGTTCTTTCCCCTCCAGCCCTCCTCTTTCCTTCCTTCTTTCTTCCTTCGTTCTTGACCAACTCCTCTCATCTTCTCTCTTAAGGTAGAACAGTGGAGAAGGTGAGTAAATGGGTCTGTTTTGGGATCTAGCCATTCCCTGCCCCAAAGCCCGGGCGGTGAATGGCCTCTACCTTAAAAGCTGAAAGATAGAGTGAGAAGTGTTGCTGGTCCTACCTCCCCACATTCCATCATCCCTACTCCTCCCTTCCCTCCCTCCTCTTCCTGCTCCTCCTCCACCTCATCCCCAACAGGTGCTCACCCATGATGAGCCATGAGCTCTGGCCCCATTTTAACCCCATTAGCAATCCTCTAAGAAGCCACATGGCGAACACCCCCACACCGGCACTCAGCAGCAGCACCCACCTCCCTTTGTCTGCACCCACCCACTCCCCCACCCTTGTCCTCTGTCGGTACCATTGTTGTTATTTCTGGATGCCTGGGAGGGAACAGCGTGAGCGTGCTGCTGCTGCTGCTGTGGAATGACAGTGTATCGTGGCCACCCTCCTCACTACCGCAGCAGCGTGCCTTAAAAAGGGCGCACGCCACAGCTGTCGTCACACATACACACGGTCTTTAAAGAGGCTGGGGCGAAAACGGAAGCTTTCCCCGGCGGAAATGAAAAGAGCAGTTCTTTACGCCTTCATCGAAAACTTTCCCCACAGCCTGATTTGCCGACGCTCTTGTTAAAGTTGGAATTCGAATGCGTGGTCTATGAAAATTAGTAGGTGGTTCTCAGAAGAGAATGGGAGGGCTGGGAGTGTGCTCAGTGGTATAGCATGTACTTCATATGAGGGAGGCACCACCGGAAAATGGGGGATGGGTAGGTATGATTTTGGAACTCACTGTTAAATCCTTTTACTGAGAGAATGCTAACTGGTTGAGTTTGGTGAGGGTAGGGCCTGTGTAACTGTTGCTCACTCATCCCAATGCCTAAAAGGAAAAGATTTTTTAAAAAAGATTTTGGTTTTTTTTTTTTAGATTATGTGTATCAATGTATGTCCATACAAGGATACACAAACATAAGTGCAGTGCCCATGGGGGCCAGAAGAGGGCGTCAGATGTCCTGACACTGGAGAAACAGGCAGTTATAAGCCACCTGATGTGGCTTGTCCTCTTGTCCTCTAGAACTTGTCCTCTACAAGAACGATCGGTGCTCTTAACCACAGTGTTGAAATCTCCAGTCCCTAAAAGATTTAAAAATGAAATGATTCACGAGAGAGTTGCTCACAGCGTCTTCTGCCCTTAGGATTCCACGCTTGAAGAGCATCTCTCAGATGGGACCAGGGTGTGTCCCATTCTAGATGGAGCAGTACAAGGAGGAAAGGAACAGTATTGCTTGGCACTTCTTTAGAGAAGTCAGATCATAATGGGAGGAAGGTCACCCTTAGTGGATAAAGGACAACTGGGTTGGTAGCTCTAACGTTGAACTCAGGCACAGTTGGTTGCCTGCCAACATGTATTTCCTGGGCAGCTGCCGTGCGCTCAGCCTGCTTCCTAGGAAATATGCATGCTGTTTGCTAAGGTGCTGTAGCAACAAGGAGCACAGTCCTGGGCATGCTTCAGGGGTTCGTGAAACAAGTCTACATGGACGGAGGGATCTGAGGCAGTAAAAGCCAACAAGTAAGACCTATGAACAGCAAATGTAAGAAAGAAGGTGGACGTACTTTATTATGAAGACATTTGGGGGAAAGTGAGACCTGGGTTAGATGTGATACTGATTGCCCCTTGATAGAGTGTATGTGCCCCAATGAAGGTCTCAGTCTCCACTTTGTCCACACATGTCCCTAAATACTTAGCACTCGGCACAAGGTAGGCACAGTATACACTTTCTGAGTCAATCAGAGTAGAAGAGAGAGAGGGAATTCCAGAAGTGGGCTGTAGAGCAGCAGTTTGGGGCAGGGCTGCACTGACCCATGATCCATGGGGGTAGGATGAGTGGAAATGGGGTGAGGTTGGGGATGGGTGGGAGTTTAGGCACTGTAGGGTAGAGAGATGGGATCAAATGGTAAGGAGCCTTGAATAGAAGAATGGAAAGTTCAACTGTGGTGTCAAAGGTTCTTAATTTAGGAGATAAGATGAGAACACAATGAAAAGCCACTAAGATGGCAAAATGACCACAGTGGCGGTGATTTAGTTCTGGTTTTTGGCCTGGTCATTGGTGGTGGGATGAAAGAAGAGCCGCACTCTTCCCTGTGGGGTGTTCGTAGTGGGGGTAGAGTTTGTAGGAAAAGAAAATAGAGGTGATAGCCAGAAGCAGAAGTTTAGCATCTTTGCAGAATGGGAAGGCATGTCTGAAAGTCCAGATTTGGGTGTTATCATGGTCACGTTAATTAACAGTGATGACCAACTAGCCTTCATAAAGGTGGCTGGAAACAGTTCGTTGAAGTTTGGGTGAGAAGCCTTAGAGAGGCACAGAGGAAAGACGAGGGCAGTGGAATGCACTGGTACATTCATTCCTGCATCTGAACATACTTGAGATAATTCATGCATCTGAACATACTTGAGATAATTCATGCATCTGAACACACTTGAGATAATTCATGCATCTGAACATACTTGAGATAAGATGGGTCAGCTACACGGATGTTGGGGTCTGTAGTTCTATAAAAACTGAAGGCCAAGTTAGACAAGTTAGAGTTTACCATGGGAGGGTTTGAGGAAGACAATGTATGGCCCCAAACAATGCTTCATCCAATGTGGGCCAAAGAAGCCAAAATTAAGTCAAGTATAAGAGCTGAGATGTTCTAGAAAGTTCCTGACTCAGACTTCTGGGTTAATAGACACCTGGTGTGATTCTGTGTACATTGTCCTGAATGTCCAGTTCTCTGCTGTACAAATCTCATGCTTGGTTAGACGTAAAAGAAATCTCACCAAATATTAATTTGCTAATTCAAGCTTTCTGGTCTCATGGGTTGCTTCTCCCTTCCTATAAGTGGCTAGGTAAGTGAGCTACTCTTTAGGTTCAGGGCAGTAACAGATAACTGAGATGTTGGTTGGGGCAGTTGTTCTGAAGCACGACAGCCCATTCCTGTTCAAACAGAGCAGCTGGGTGGCTGTCTACTCTACAACCTACTGACTTTACATTTTAAAGTCATGAGATGAGAAACAGGATGGACTGACAGTTTGTGAAGACCAAATGGAGTTGGTGGTAGTGTTACTAGACAGAAGAGACAACCATGTTCCTTTGGGTGTGTTGGGCTGAAGACCATCAGCTAAAGGCTGTGATATGAGTATAGCCAGACTAGGCAGTCACAATTTCCAGACCTGACCCTGGGAAATCCCTGTACAACATCTGGATTAATTTTGTAGAGTCCAAGAAGCCCAGGCAGGAGCTCAGCTATTAAGAACATTGTTCTTGTAGATGTTCCTAGCACCCATATTAAGTGGCTCACAACTGTGTGTAACTTCAGCCCTAAGAGGTATGAGGCCCTCTTCTGGACTCCGCAGGTACCTGCATTCATGTGCACATACCCACAATTAACAAATAACAAACATAAATCATAAGAAAGGAATTCCAACTGCATTCAAACATCAGAAGTCACCTCCAGCAGGCACAGGCAAAAAAGCACAGTACTGAAGACAGGACAGGTATAACTGAACAACAAAGAAAATTGTCCTGTGGTGCATGTGCTAAAATATATGAAGCATAAAATTGATCATTTTAATCTGCTCAATACAGTGGCTTGAAGTAGCTTCACCTTTCATAACTGACATCACTTCCAAGCGACACACTCCACAGTTATTAACCATTCTCTCTCCGTGTCCCCTCTCTAGCTATTGGCAACCACTAATCGGCTATTTGTTATGTAGATTTGCTTATTTTAAGTACTCTGTATCAATGAGATCATACAGTGTGTTTGTTTTTATGTCTGGTTTCTTTCACTTAGCATGTAATAATGTTTCAGAGTTCATCCATGTTACAGTATCCGATTATACCATTTCTTTCATGGTTAAATAATAGTCCCCTAAGGACTAGGCTTGAAGCTCAGTTAGAGGGCTTACCTAGCATGCATTTGCTCTCCTGTTATCCCAGTACCAAGGACGGTCAGAAGACCAAGGTCATCCTCTGCAACATGTCAAAATTGATGCCAGCCTGAGATATACAGACTGCCTCAAGAAAGAAAATGCCTCTGTGTGTGTGTGTGTGTGTGTGTGTGTGTGTGTGTGTGCGCGCGCGCGCGCGTGTGCACTCAATATTTTGTTTACCTACTCATTAGCTGTTGGGCTGTTTCTACAATCTAGCTACCGTGAGTAGTGTTGCTATGGGCTTAGTATACAAAGCCATGGCTCTGCACTTGTTTCCATACTTTGAATATGGAGCCAAGGAATGGAATTGCAGGGTTGTTGTGGTAATTCTGTTTAAGTTCTTGACGAACTGTCAGACTTTTCCACAGTGGCTGCACCACGTTACACACCCACTGGTGACATGGGAGGGTTTCAGTTTTGTCTCATCCTTGCTGGTATTTATTTTTCTCTAAGAATTTCACTGCACAGTGCTTCTTCTTTGAGGGTCAAAGACTGGCCCCAGTGAGTTGGGAACATCGGTCTCAAGACCCAGCTCTGTGATGGGCTGCTGGCCACCTACCTTCATCCAGGTGCCTCATGTTCGGCTTCATGGTCTTAATTCACCACCTCACCCATCATGCTCCCTGCCCAGTCACTCTGTCTCTTGCCCAGCTCACCATCTAAAAGGTTGGAAGACACAAGCAAGGAAAGGATAGGGATACTTCTCGTGCCAGAACAGACCTTTCTTTCCCTTCAGCGTGACTGATCAATACCAATTCACTGTTGTCCATCAACTGTGATAGATGCTGTGTGTCACGTGGCTGCCCAGGACAACTGGCTGAGCCATAAATCAAAAGTTATCAGATGGGAATGCTAGATGGTATCAGGGCTGGGGAAGAAGGGGGTTTTAAATGGAACATTGAATTTGAGAGCTCACCCAGGCTTCTCTCCAGCTCCGTTTCCAGGTGTTTATAGCTCCCTCCAGATGTTTATACTTGACCTAATACTTACAGGCATCTTCAGCCTCTGTTCTGCCCTCTCCCTACCACTTCCCCTCAGCAATGATCGAACTGGGGATAATTTGACTTGAAGTCAGGGTGGAGCTCAGCTGAGTGGATAATTAAGGATGTGATTTTTAAGAAGCGCCCAGGGGTTATTTGAAAGGAGAATGTCTATTTGGTTACTGGTATATGAGGGCAGTGACTGATGTATTGTTCTCCTTGTTCTTGGAAGCTGAAGGGCTCCGAGGATGGCCCTTAGTAGCTCAGGATGAACCTTGCTAGCACTAGCATGTCCCCATTGAGTCCCTTTGTGGCAGGGGCTGCAGCTCTTGACTCTGTGGTACCAGACATGCAGGCTGATGCTCCCGATGGTTACCCAAGGCAGAACCCAGCATGTTATCTCCCACAGCCACAGAATGCTGAACTTAATGGCTATGCAGTTTCTTGATTAGAATAGACTGAGAGACAGAGACAGAGAGAGAGAGAGAGAGAGAGAGAGAGAGAGAGACAGACAGACAGACAGACAGACAGACAGACAGACAGACAGACACTCATGAACCTCAACAAAACAACAACTGACCACAAAAAGCAAATGGTGTTTAGGCGTCACACTGGAGGGAAAGAATTTAGAACAAAACCACTTTGGCAAATCCTTCACATAAGTTTTAATGATATGTGTATGTTCTTAACTATAACTTGGAATTAGAAACATGGAAACTCTGAGAAGTAGAGACAGAGAAGGAGTAATGTCAACAAGAAAGAGAATAGGTAGCTGGAGATGTGCCTCTAGCCCATGGAGACCTTGAGCCTAAAGCAAACAGACCGGACCTCTTGTTATGAAACTCAGAAACCAGCACAGACGTACAACTCACACCAACACTTAGCCGGCTGCACCCAAACGCTTTTGGCTCAAGGTGGAAGGAGCCAGTGTCTAGCAGTGGTCAGAGCATATGCAGCTAAAGGGGGCAAGGCAGGCCTCTGACAACAGGACCCAAGCTCAGTGGGTGACAGGTCTTGTTGGAGAGCAGGAAGGTCTGAGCTGTGACCTCAAGCTCTGGCCAGACCAAAGGCATCAGAATAGGTCATCTCAGAAGGTGGTGTGCCTTCTGGGGCAGTCTGGCTGTGGGACACAGCGAATGCCGATTCTGCTTAGGACTCCCAGAGCCCAGTTTCTTTCCATGCTTCATCAGAGACAGCTACTATTGATGGCCAACTTAACAGGATCCATAATCTCCGTCTTAGTTACTTTTCTAGTGTTATGACCAAGGCAACTTATAAAAGGAAATGTTTATCGAGGCTCACGGTTCCAGAGGATTAGAGTCCGTGACCATTATGGCAGGGAACACGGCAGCATTGAGCAGATATGGTGCTGGAACAGTAGCTGAAAACTTACATCCTGATCTACAGGGGAGAGAGAGAGAGAGAGAGAGAGAGAGAGAGAGAGAGAGAGAGAGAGAGAGAGAGAGAGAGAGAGAACGAACACACAAGAGAGAGAACATGCTTTTTTGTTTGTTTGTTTTTGTTTTTCGAGACAGGGTTTCTCTGTGTAGCTTTGCGCCTGTCCTGGATCTCACTCTGTAGACCAGGCTGGCCTCGAATTCACAGAGATCTGCCTGCCTCTGCCTCCCGAGTGCTGGGATTAAAGGCATGTGCCACCATCGCCCGGCTCAAGAGAACATGCTAACTAGGAATAGTATGGACTCTTGAAACCTCAAAGCCCACCCCCAGTGACATACTTCCTCCAATAAAGCCATCCCTCCTAATCCTTCCCAAACAGTTCCACTAACTGGGAGTGGGGTGGGTCAAGCATTTAAATATGAGAGCCGTTCTCATTCAAACCCCCATAGTCACCTAGAAGACAAATCTTTTGGTACATTTATGGAGGAGTTTCTAAATTAGGGTAATTAAGCTGGGAAGAATTACCCAAACTGTGGGCAGCACCATTCCAGGCTGAATGATGACTTGGGCTGAATTAAAACGGAGCAAGCTGAGTGCTAGCAGCCATCTCTCTCTAGCTCCTAGACGCCCTGTGCCCAGCTGCATCACATTCCTGCCACGGTGATGGACCACACCCTTAAACTGTGAGCCAAAACAAACTCTTCTTTGCTTACATCGTTTCTGTCCTGCACTTCATCATAACAATGAAGAAATGATCCAACGGTAATCCATCACTCATTCCCTTTTGCTGGACTACCTTGAGGGTCACATGGCTTAGGAGAAAGTAGGAAGGCACGGAACTTTCCTCTTTTCATTTAGTTATATGTTCTTGTCTGTGTGTGAGTGGATGAACGTGTATGGCAGTGCCTGTGGAGGCTGGAAGAGGATGTCGGAGCTGCAGTTACAGGTGGGTGTGAGCCACTGGTGTAGGTGCTGGGAATTGAACTCTAGTCCTCTGCAAGAGCAGCATGTGCCCTTAGCCTTTGGGTCATCTCGTCAGCTCCCACTGACTTGTTTTTACAAGGAAGAAATTCAGGTAGATGGGAAGCCACACAACTGGCATTCTCTTCTTCACATCCTCCTTTCAGAATGGTTGGGAGATGCCAGGTGACGGTTTCTTGGGGGATGCCGGGGTCACGCTTTGTCTGTGCATGTTCAGACTGCCGTGTGCTTGTCACTGTCTGCTCTCGCCCCTCCTCAGCTCTGCCTCCCCCTTTCCACCCTTCAGGTCTCAGGCATGGGATTGAGTCCTGAGGATTGAGGTCACGGGCTTTTGCTCTAGACCAGGCATCCAAAATTTCTGGAACTTCTGGAATACTTTCCTCAGGGAGAGAGAGGAATTTCAAGTAAATCTCCTTTTGGTTTACACAAATTCAGGCAATTTGAAGATTCTGAAAGAAAGCGTTTGTTTCCTCTCATAGAAATGTTACCTTCTCATTTAAAAAAAAAAAATGGGGTGGTGGTACAAGGTGGCTCAGCCGATAAAGGCACTTGCCTGACCAAGCCTGAGTTTAATCTTCAGGGCCCACACAGTGGAAGGAGAGAAATGATTCCCACAAGTTTTCTTCTAACTTCCACGTGTGCGCTAAAGCACATAAACACGCACCAAATACATAAATGCAACAAAAAAATTGCACATGCCCTCTGCTCACCTGACCCATATTTTAGACCCATATTCTAGATGGTTCTGCCTCTCACCATGTTTCATCACGCATTCTTCCAGTGCCCTGGTGTGCCAGTGCCCTATTTTCGGCGTCATTTTGTGAGATGGCTATCACTGCTTCAGAATCATCTAAAGGAAGCAGGCAGAGACTGGGTGGTCTCCTCTGGCTCACCAGCGATGGCTCCCTCTTCAAGCACCCCTCACTAGTCACACCTGGCATCCATCCAAGCTGCCGTCTTTCAGGACTGCTGACCTTCCTGCCACAGTGCCGCTGATGGTGGCTGGAGGGGACACTGCACCTGTCCCTCCATGGAGGGTGGCCCCTTCTGACTCCCAGACAGTTGATAGTGGCCATGCGTCCCTTCAGGTCTCAGTCACTGTCTTTCATCTTAAGTCCCAAATACACAACTGGGCAAGCATTTCTTGCGTATTAAGTGAAACGGTTTAAAAATGGTAATCTAACTTATAATGAGGACAAAAGGCAATTTCCTGCCCACCACTGTGTGTTCCCTTTCTCTCCCTCCCCTCCTTCCTCTCTCCCTCCATCCTGCTGTATTCTCTGAAAAATACAGCTTGAGTAAATATGGCCCTAGGGAATAGTGGATGTGAGAAAGCTGTGGAGCCTGGGCTGAAAAGCAATTAGTTGTCCCGGAGCGGTCTCCAAGCAAGCAGAGGCACATCCCTGAGGTGAGGAGGCAGCAGTGTGACTTAGTTCTGTGTTGGGTGCCTTGCTGACAGCATGCTGTGTGTCCTGGAGTCCCAGGAAAAGTGGCTGGCAAAGGCAGAGGCTACCGCTTACCTTTGCAGTGACCCTGAGTCCGTGAGTAAGAAAGGGAAGACCAAGGTGGGCTGGAGCTGTGGGTGTGTGCCTAGTCGTGAGCTATCATCCAGACTTAAAACAGTAAGTTAAAAGTCTGTATGCTTGGGGTTGGCGGGACACTGCTTTTTGTTTAAAATGCAAACAAAACCAAACTTTGTTAATGGCATTATTTCCCACACCTGGAAACCCAGATGTGTACATCTGAGAGATGCTAATAGATAGGTATGGAAAGCAGAATTCTGCTTTCAAATAGATTTCAAAGGCTCCAGTTTACGAGTTTAAGCCTTAAGTAGCTTTCTCCAGCACAGGACCTCCCAGAGCCTTCTCTCGGAATGGTAGCTTCAAGGCTACATGCAATAGACAGCCGTTCTCAAATGTCTGACAGTGGGAACCCTTTCACCTTATTTGATAATTCTCTTGCAATATATTTGGTAGAAAATGTTTCGATGTTGTTTGACAAGTTCCTGCTCCAAGGCTTTGATTTTTTTCCTTCTTTTTCTGTTCACTCTTTCCTTTCCTTTTTATTTTTTTTTTAATTGAGGTAGGACTCCATATAGCCCAGGTTGGCCTCAAAACTGCTATGTAGCCAAGGCTGGCTTTCAACTTCTAGTCATCCATCCTCTTATGTTCTGAGTGCTGGGATTACAGGTGTGTGGCCTGACTCTCTATTGATCTTTCAAAAGAATCGACTCCTTGCTTTGTACTCATTTCTCTGTTACAAATTTTTTTTATTATTTTATTTTAAGAAATGGACCCCTTTGGACCATGTCTTAAAAAAGATACACCCATCCTCTTGAAAGGAGATGAGGATTCTGTTAAAGTTTTCAGTTGGCTTATCGTCTGCAGTACTAATGAAGAGGAAGCATGTCTGTGATCATGTTGCAGGCCAGGCAGTCTAGGGTGGATCACGCAGCAGGATTTCCCACAGGCTGGTTCAGTGTCCATCCTCAGGTGTGTGCTTTTCCATGCAGCATCTTCTTGGAGGCTGAGGACTCCGCTCCTCGTTTGTCCCTCAGTTTTTTTTTTTTTTAATCCCCCCTCCCCCCCCCCCCCCCCCCCCCGTGTTTTTGGGACAGGGTTTCTCTGTGTAGTTCTGACTGTCCTGGACCTCACTCTGTAGATCAGGCCACCCTCAAACTCAGAGATCCACCTGGCTCTGCCTCCCGAGTATAAGGACTAAAGGCGTGCACCACCATGCCGGCTTAATCCTTATTTCTTGAGAGGATTTGTCTAGGTTTCTTAAGCCACTGCTGTTTTGACAGTTTCACATTGTCTGAGGTTAAGCAGAGAGATCCCCTGACAAGTATCTTTTGGGTGACATTTGAAAGCAAGGCAATAAGATGGGAGCAAGTAGAGCATTGCTCTGGAGTTTCTTCTTTGCACACCTCTGTTTTCCCTGGGTGTCACCACACCCGGAGGGTTAGCCCAGACAATAGCAAAAGGATAGGGGGGCAGTACCAACCACATGAAACCCCGAGCTCCTGGAATTAGGTCTCTGCACGGGTGAGGTAGGAGTGTCTATAGTAGAGGGGTCTGGCACCAGCACATAGGCTTCAGGTGAAGAGTGCCAGGCTTCCAGAGGCTGGTGAAAGTCAGAAGGGAAAGCCAGCAAGCAGCTTGTAGCACAGCACAGCCATCCACTCAGGGGACAGGGTGATGTCCCGGATGCTACCGTGAAAGCTTGTCTGAGCTAGATGAGGCCTGGGCCGTTAGAACCTGGGCCAGGACCACCGGCAGCAATGAGGCTAAATCGGTGCTAAATTAAAGGGTATGCCTGAGTGGCTCTCCTCTCTTTCCTACCCAATGTCACCATTGCACCAAAGGTCCCAGTAGTACTAGGCAGGGTTAGGGGCTCAGAAGTGATCCATGTAGGGAAGAATGATGGCCAAGACCAGATTGGGCACTGTACTTTCTCCACCCTATCACTGTATTCCTTATGTTCATGGATGTTGTCACAAATTCCCTAACACGGGGGACATCGTTTACCTCATCTTGGTACTGCCTGTGCTGAGCACAACGCTATCCCCAAGGTGTCAGTAAACAGTATGACCAAGTGCAAGGGTGACCTACTTACCAGCAGCGTGGATGGGATGAAGTTTGCATGGAAGCCTTGAGACGCACATCTTCCATTGCTGTGGGCACTGAAGCTGCTTAGCCCATTCCACACAGTGTGAACAGTGCTGGCCGGACAGCCTGGATATTGTGTGACTAACCTAACCCAGCTAGAAGTAGATGAAATCGGCTCTCAAGGCTGCAAGTGTGTTGCCTTTGAACCCTTTGTCTGGTAAACACTGGGCAGGCTCTGTTTGCCTTCCTGAGGATATAAGAGAAGCTCTGAGTCCCATGGAGTGCCAGAGTTTCAGGCCAACAGTGACATTTCCAAAGTCACTAGTGAGTGTTTCTCAGTTACCACTTGTAATTTGGAGTGCCAGTGTGGGAGAAGGACACAGCTCAGACGTTGGAAGGTGCTCATCCTCCAAGGTAAAAATAGGGAAAGTCAATACTGACTTAATTTTAACTAATAGTACCAGGTTTCCGTCCAAACTGAGCACTCGGATTTTATTTTTATCGTTTTCCATCCTTGTCCTTTAAAACCCTGGTGTGTTCTGAGTCACTGAGGATTGGGAAGAGGGCAATTAATTTTTAATGCACAATGCAGAGTTTGGAAGTGCTTGACTCCAGGCCCAGCCACAGCGGCTGGAGGAAGAGCTCCTGGACTGATAGAGGAAGTCTGCTGTCACTCAGCTCATCAATAACATCCTGATTCTTGTTGAACACTTTCAACTAAATGTGAACTCCCTCCAAGGGGCTGGATCTGGATTTTATTATTGTTTTGTTTGGGTTTTTTTTTTTTTTTTCTTCCTCTCGTGCCTGGTCTCCTATGAATCTCCAAGTGAAGTCGCTGTGACTCATCCGTCTTGGTTGGTGATTTCGCTGAGACTTATGAGCTCTGGCAGATGGATGCAGGCTCTTCTTTTCCCAGAGATGAAAAGCATGTCACTGGAAGTATTAGGCGGCAGAAAAAGCTTTGTGAGTTCTGCATAATCACAAAGAAGGGGAAAGTAGGTCACATTTGGAGCCCTTCTGTTTGTTGAAGTAAAAAGAGGATGAAGAAGAAAATGTCAGATAATTTGGTTTTGGCGTAGCTTCTTAAGCCAACCTGATGGGGTCACAGGCATGAGGTATGACACTACTGTGGCTCTCTGGCCTCTCAGAGGTTTATAGTAAAACCTTCCCAAGCAGACTCAGAGACTGTCACACAATGGGCACTAATACAGCTGGCTGAATAGGATTCCCTGTCTATTTCCGTCAAGGATAATTTCCATTGGCACTAAAAGACAGGCTCCTGTATTGGAAGAAAGGATCTGGAGGTGTGTCTCTTTGGGCCAGGAGAACTGTAAGTAGCTGTTGTCCCAGTAACCCTAGGCTTGCCCTACCCATTCATTGACTGTTGTTGACGGTCAGAAATGATCAGGACTGAATAACAGCCAGAGTTCTCATGGAACTCAGAGGGAGTTCTTACTCCCCTTGCTTTTGGGGTCATGGGATTTCATAGACTAAGCCATCCTGAGGGAGATGCTGAGAGTAAGCGATGATGACCACAGATTAACCTGCCCTAGACAGAGCCCAAGCTTGAGGCGCTGTATACACCTGGGGTTGGAGGGCTGCTTGGCTCCCAAAGCACCAAACCTGGACAGTCACTCAGCAGCTTTAGCAGAACCATCCAGATACCCCATATCTCTCAGCTCTAGAGTTTTTTCTGGTCTTTTCACTTACTTTCTGTTATTTTTTTATTTTTAATTGCACCTCATTTTTGGGGGGAGTTGTGGTTTGAAAATATGCATGCTTTTTCTTTCTTCCTTTCTTTTTTCTTTTCTTTCTTTCTTTTTTTTTTGTAGAGGAGCTTGTGATTGAGTCATTAGGGAGGCCTGCTATTTATGGAAACACTGCAGTGATGCAATTTGTAAAAGGAAGAATCCTTTGGTTGTGCAAATAAGCAGGATCTTAAGTTACTGCTTGGGGATGAGTCTCATGTATTTGCTGTTTATAAGTGGAGAACCTTCGTGACATTCTGTAGTTCTATGGCTCTGCATCTGATAAAAGAGGAAACAGTGCTACAGGGTCTGGCTGTTGCTATTTTAATGTTTGTTTCACTGTGGAGAGCTGTGGCGGGGTCCCAGTCTCTGTGGATGCTGAGGTGTGTCTTCTGGTTTATCCTGTGCATAGCTGTCTGTCATCCCTACACTCCTCGTCCGCATCATTAGCAACACTGAGCCTGTGCACACTACTCAGGGGGTCTGGAAGTGATTAGACTATTACATCCTAGGCTCATGGGGAGGGAGGTGTTGGCAGGTACCAGGGCCACCAGAGTTGATGTGAGTTTGCAGTGTGGAGAGGCAGAGGATGTGGAGTTAAGGGAGCAGGCCTGGCAGGTCTGCTGTGGGACTGGCCAGGGTCCACAGACAGGAAATCTAAATCAACAAGTGGGCGAGCACAGGTAGGGGCGCCAGCTCCAAAACTATGACGTCATTTCCTCCCCATCAGGAACAAGAGCAGTGGTAAACAGAATAAAGGGTAAAGGGAGCATTTCTCCAGACCAAGGTCAATTGTTTGCCGAGATAAAGGGCAGTTGAAGCAGGAGCGAGCGTGGGTTTAAAACAGTGGTTCTCAACCTGTAGGTCACAACCCCTTCAGGAGTCTAGTGACCCTTTCACATGATTCACCTAAAACCGTTGAAAGTATCAGATATTTACATTACAATTCATAATAGTAGCAAAATTACAGTTAGGAAGTAGCCATGAAAATAATTTATGGTTGGGCGTCACCACATCATGAGGAACTGTATTAAAGGGTCGCAGCATTAGGAAGGCTGAGAACCACTGATTTAAAGGAAGGCTGGTTGGTCACTCATTGTCCGTGTGATCTTTGCACTCTGGACTCTGCCTCAAGTTTTTTCAGTCCTTTAGTAAAGATGTTCATGTTTAGGGGTGTCTCTCACATGAGCTATTTTTAAGGCAGCAGAACCCTTTCTTAAGGAACACACTGATAAAGAAACCCAGTGTTTAATTAACAAAAGTGGTTCTGCTTTGTTCTGATGGCACTGTGGAGGAGGTGGATTGGGACTAGAGCCCCTAACTACCTGGTCTCTGTATTACACATCAAGGTGAATTTTTGACATCACAGGAACCACACTGGATGATACTGCATTGGATAGCATGTTAGGACCCCACCTATCTCAGAAGATGGACAAGCAAGCCTTTGGAATAGTGTTGCCCTTTGCCACAGTTTACTAGACACGTTTCCTCAAAGGGCCCCTTCTGGGTCTTCAGAAGCCTCATATCTGCAGAGAGTCAGGCCTCTTTGTCAGTCAACAACAAACCAGGGCAGCTGCATAATCAGAGGAAGGAAAGCAGCCATGGGAGCTGGCCCACACTACAGAAGAATGTGTGATCCACGGTCTGCTGGAGAAGGCCATGTAGTGGCCAAGTCTTCCAGCCCAGCTCCATCGTGTTCAGAAACGGAGCACTTGGAGCTATCAGGTGGCCCTGAGAGTCAGTCTCCTGGGTGAGAAAGTGAGAGCCATTGTACAGCAATCCAGCAGTAATGCCAGAGTTCACCCTATACTTAAGTCTCTCATACCAAGAATCCAGAGGACGTAGAGGAAAAGGGAGGTGGGACTTGCACCTATCTGCCTGCAGAGACTGTAAGCTGGGTTCCAAAAGCAAGTCACACTGGAGTTAGTAGCTTTTCCTTTAGTAGCAAAGGTTGTTTTGGGCTTACTGGATCACAGGACACCAGGATCTCACTTAATTCTAACTTGTACAGTGGAAAATTTGAGGTCTCTTGGAATATTCCATGTAGTCCATTGAAGAAAATTCATCCTGAAATTGGCCAGAGCAGGTGGCACAAGCCCTTGACTCCAGTTACTCAAGAGGCTGAGAGAGGAGGATCTGCTTGAATGAGCAAGTTCAAAGCCAGCCTGGGCAATTCAGTAAGACCATTTCTCAA
Organism: Peromyscus melanophrys; assembly: GCA_902168415.1. Lineage (NCBI taxonomy): Eukaryota > Metazoa > Chordata > Mammalia > Rodentia > Cricetidae > Peromyscus > Peromyscus melanophrys. The sequence continues at coordinate 23,141 of CABHPR010133168.1, read as the reverse complement.
AATAAAACTTGCAGCAAGGATTGAAGATCTCACTCAGTGGTAGAGCACTTGCCCAGCGTGTGTGAGGCCAGAGGTACAGCCTGCTCCCCTAAAATAAACAGAACTCTGAAATTCAGTATTAAGTCCGTATTATTGTCGAAGCTCTGTTCTCCAGCCATGAGCTGCTGGGGCTTTGAGTTCCTGGAGCCCTGTGTCTGTCCACCTGCTTGCCTTACCCAGATATCTGGAATTCTTTTGTTTTTAGGGATTAAATTTTATTCCATTTCATTACAGTATGTGTAAATTGGGGGAGGGGTTTTGGGCACATGGGAGGGCAGGTGCCTGTGGAGTCCAGAAAGAGATGAAGGATCACCTGGAGCTGGAGTTATAGGCAGTCCTGAACCCCCAGTGTGCTGGTAACTGAACTTAGGTTCTCTGGAAAAGTAGCAAACACTCAACCGCTGAGCAGCCACTTTTCCAGCCTGGCACCCGCCCAGAGTCCCGCTGGCCTTCCAGTGCGTGAGCAGTTTGGACTTTAGTACCACCCTCCTCAGAGAATGAAACCCTGGGAGGTGGCAGGGCATGGTGACACATGCCTTTAATCCCAGCGAGGAAGGCAAATGAAGAAGAACTTCTGAGGTGAAGGCCAGCCCAGTCTACACAGCAAGCTCCAGGCTAGCAGGGACTACCTCGTGAGGAGGAGTCTCAAAACAAACCAACCCGGGAGCCCAGGACAGCAAGACACTAAGGGGAGACCAGAGGCAGGAAAGATGTGATCACAAACCCGGAGAAAGAGCCCTCTTACCTCTGTAGGATTAGTCTCTGTCTGTCTGTCTCTTCCCTTCCCTTCCCTTCCCTTCCCTTCCCTTCCCTTCCCTTCCCTTCCCTTCCCTTCCCTTCCCTTCCCTTCCCTTCTCTCTCTCTCTCTCTCTCTCTCTCTCTCTCTCTCTCTCTCTCTCTCTCTCTCTCTCTCGGCTGTGAGATGAAAACACACCCTCCAGCATCATACACAGGAGCACAGTTCACCTTTGGGTCAGGGTCTCTCACAGGCCCGGGCCTCACCCATTAGGCTAAACTGTCTGGAGCCCCAGCCATCCCCTATCTCCACTCCCCAGGCCTGAGGCTACAGAGGTACACCAACACACCCCACTTTTTTACATGGGTTCTGGGGATTGAATCAGGTCTTCATGCTTGTGAAGCAAGAGTTGTACTGAGCCATCTCTCTGGATCAAAGGATTAGTTCCCATATGAAAACACACAAACCTATAGAAAATAGATAATAAAGGAATATTAAAAACAACCACATGTTAGTCTCACTGCCCAGAATTAATGTTTTAGCTTCTTTGCTCCCCGACTTCTTTTTTAAACAGTTTTTTATTTCTAATTTATTTATCTTTATTTTATGTGTATTGATGTTTTGCCTGCATGTATGTCTGTGTGAAGGTGTCAGATCTTGGAGTTACAGATAGTTGTGAGTTGTCATGTGGGTGCTGGGAATTGAACCTGGGTCCTCTGGAAGAGCAGCCAGTGCTCTTAACCACTGAGCCATTGCTCCAGCCCCGCTCCCCGACTTTTTATACATATCAAAATTCATACACGTAGATATTTAAAAATGGAAAAGGACCCTCCTCAGCTGTTCCATGTTTTAACAAATAGTTGGGGGTGGTAGGGCCATCCTGACTCAAATCGTTCACCAATTTTCCCCGTGTAAAGACTCCCACCGTTGCTGATTTCAAACCACCAAAATGATGTCAACCAGCTTGGAAACTTCCTGCAAATTTCACAGTCAGCTCTTGGGAACCAGCAGGAGCCAGCTCCAGCAGGCTGCCAACTAAATCCTCCTTTCTAATTAGCCTCTCTCTCTTGCAAAAGTCTTTGTGTCTAAACTTTGGAAGTTGTCTTTTGCAAATTACTGTTTTTTCTCTTCAGTCAAAATTACTTTTCTTTTGGGAATTTGGGACCATGTCATATTCTAGTCAAATGAGTGTAAGTATATTTTAATCGCGAGTATTTTTCATGTTCCATTCCGTAGATCTTTGCATGCATGGGGAGGGACCTATACTCTTTTTTTTTTAAATTAGGTATCAGTAGTGAAAATATAGTTTTAAACAAAACAAACAACAGATGGATGCGTTCAAGCAAGAGAGAGCGTGGTAGCCTGGGACTGATCCTTTGGTTCGTTATCTGAGGACCTGTGACTCGCTAAAGACATTTCTCCTTCATGGCTACTTCTCTTTAGTCCGACGCCTCAGTTGTCCCTCAGTTCCTCTGGCTTTCTGAGGGACTCTGTCCCCTTTTGTGGTTTGTCTGGTGAGATCAGGGCTACAACTGTTTGGCCCAAATAAAGCTTCCTAATCAGATCCACATTTTCCTGGTCAGATGGGAGCTGGAGGTGGGAATCGGGAGGAGGAGTGGAGAGCTCCCTCACAGGGCCACAGCGTGGGGAGTCGACGCCTCTTGGCTCTGGTGTGAGCTGTTGGCCTTGCAAGGCTGGTGGACTAGCTCATCTGTGGTCCTCAGCTAGGTGGAGAAGCTATTGGTGCCAAAGGTCTCCCACGCTAGGCTTTTAATTGGCCTCTGTGAGCTGAGCTTTTGTGTGGGCTTCTGATAACAACGAGCCTGGCTCTCCCAGGGCCAGTATCCTCAGACAGGAGCAGCTGACTCAAGCTTCATGAATGTAGGGAGCAGCATGGCCCAGGCAGGCTTTAGGGAGAGGGTGGTCCGTTGCCACATAAAGAAGAAAGAATTGGCCATTGCCTCTGTTAGTGCGGCCAGTGTGCACAAAGGCACAACATCTAATCCAGACTCTTGACAAGAAGGCAAAATTTGGACTTCTGGGGTATCAGAGGAAGGGCTGAGCCAGCATGGGTAAGGAACCTCTCTACTGTGTGAACCCCCAGGCCTCTCCAGTGCCCTGAATCACCTTCGGCTGTTTTTCTTTGTCTCCTCTCCTACCAACCGAATCCCAAGAGGTCACCAAGTGATTGGTCAACTGAGTGATGCTTGAAGGGCCCACATCCATTCTAGGGTGTATGTCACTGTCCTCTTACGTGCCTATGACCAAATGTATATTAAAACACTTTCGTGTGTGTGTGTGTGTGTGTGTGTGTGTGTGTGTGTGGCAACCAGTGATTGGCTTTGGATATCTTCTACTATTAATATCCATGTTCTTCTTATTAATATTATTATCATTTTATTATTATTTGAGACTGGGTCTCTCATTGAACCTGGAGCTTACCATTTCAGTTAGCCAGTGCTGGGGTTATAGACACGTGCCACTATGCCTGGATTTTACATGAGTGCTGTGGATTCGAACTCAGGTTCTCACACTTACACAGGAAGCCCTTTACCCATTGAAGAATCTCCCCACTTCCTAAAACATTGTCTTAACAGACTCCAACTTCCTTCTGTAAAAGAAAAAGGAGCTGGGGAGATAGTTTAGCAGTCACGAGCACTGGCTGCTCTACTGGAGGACCCTAGTTCAAATCCCAGCATTCACATGGCAGCTAAAAAATATCCATAACTCTAGTTCCAGGGGATCTGACACCCACTTCTGGTCTCTGCAGATACCAGGCATGCACATGCTGCATAGACATATATGCAGACAAAACACCCCACATATTAAAAATAAAAATAAAAATAAGGAGGGAGGGTGGAAGTCAGAGACACACTGGTCAACTCTATCTCTGAAGTGACCTGGAGAGCTACCCTTTTCCTTTGATCTCAATGCCACACCCTTAGCTTAGAAGTATGTCTCCACTTAGACCTGAAGCAAGTCTTCCACAGGCTGGAGGCTGTCTGGTCTGGCTTCATAAAGGCATCCCATCTGACTCTCCAAACACTACTTTTTTGAGTCACCAAAGTAATCTCTGCTCATTGGTGTCTAGAAAATCCAGAAACATAAAGTGAAAAGCTACTGATGAACTTCCCTGAAGTAAAAAGTTATATTAATAAGGGGTTGTTCACAAAGATTGCTTATGTTTTTAAACAAAATTGATATCCAACCTAAGCTATTTGTTCTTATGGTGAGCATTTTCCTTAGTGGTGCTTTTCTAAGACAAAGCCGCAAATTTGGTTTCATCAATCTCTTGTTTAAAAACAATAATTAAAACCCCCACCAGCCCAAACCCCTTGCCTATGTAAGGACAAGTGAACACAAGTATAACCTGCTTCCACCTCCCCCTTCACAATAGGAGATGCTGCCCATTCCCTTTACCAGCCTTCTTTACTTATGAATGAATGAATGAATGAATAAATGAATAAACGAATGCACTGTTCACAGACTTGCCCTAAAAATTCCATCCCCTTAGCTTGCATAGTGATTCCATTCTCCACATCATGTCTTCATTCTGTGAGATTCTTTTTGTTTTGTTTTTTTGTTTTTTTTTGTTTTTTGGTTTTTTGGTTTTTCGAGACAGGGTTTCTCTGTGTAGCTTTGCGCCTTTCCTGGAGCTCACTTGGTAGCCCAGGCTGGCCTCGAACTCACAGAGATCCGCCTGCCTCTGCCTCCCGAGTGCTGGGATTAAAGGCGTGCGCCACCAACGCCTGGCGAGATTCTTTTAAGTTATATATTTTTAAAAATATATTTTTATCTGGTTATGTATTTTATGTATATAGGCACTTTGTGTGCATATACGTCTGCACACAAGAAGAGGGCATCAGATCCCATTATAGATGGTTATGAGCCACCATGTGCTTGCCAGGAATTGAACTCAGGACCTCTGGAAGAGCAGTCAGTCTTCTTAATTGGTGAATCACCTCTCCAGCCCCCAAGGTGTACATTCTTTATATGCATGTACCTAGGAAAATTGGCATCTCCTGAAGGTCAAAGTAGAACTCACTGAGTCTGTACTTTTCAGGAGGTTGTGGTCATGCCTGGCACAAGGCAGTAGGCACCCAGCAAATACTTGTTGGGTGAATTGGCCTCCGTCTGGTATGTCTTTTTTCATCCTCTTGCCAGCCATGTGTGTTTGTTTTATTGGTACCCATGATTAATCTGTATTATTTTCCTTTCTTGCTTTACTGTAATAAGAGCCTTACCTAGAAGAGGCCTTGGCTTGGGTCCGTCCACTACATGGGCCGTACCTTTGTTGGTGGATTGAAGATGTCATTAGTTCCTAGTGACTTTGCTGTACTGTGTAGAACCCTGAGATGGGAGCTCACTCTTCCAGAGTCAGTACTGTAGAGATAAACTGCCATCTGTCATCTAAGAGGTGATGTGCAGGTGTGTGGCAATGTTTCCAGAATAACAGCTCTAGCCTAAAAACCAGGGGCCAGCTCAGGGAGGTCCAGGAAGAGAGGGGCCTCCAGAGAGGGCCGGGCAGGTTAAGCACATGTGAGTAGGATGAGTATAGATGAGTGTAGTTGGCTCACTGGTCTGCCCACAGCCTCAGGGATCCTGGTCTCTGCCTTTGCCCATGTTACACACACACGCGCGCGCGCACACACACACACACACACACACACAAACATGTAAGACAGTTCCAGATAGCACACGCTGGTTCTTGCAGTGCTGATGATATGTAAAAGTGGAGTTTCTGCCGAGGAAGGAGTACATTTATTTTCCATTCTTCATCAACAAACATTAAAGCAGAGCTATTTTCATCTACACTCGAAGAAAAGGGAGAGCCAGTATTTGCAGGGGACTAGGAATCAGCGCCTTGCTTCTACCCTCTGGGGTGGAACTAAAGGCAGGTGGCCCCAGCTACAGTACTGCACATCACAGAGTTTGAATTTTCATGCCCAGCATGGACATTCTCTTTTAAGAGCAGCTTTAAACAGAGAACAACGTGGGTAGCAGGGTGTTTCCCAGATACGAGTTAGAGAAATCTAATCGTAACCAGCTTCATCAGAAAAGATAGCAAGTGGTCCCTTACTGTCCACACATCATCAAAGTCCTAACGTCATCTTCTTTCTCACTCTGTCACTCCAACTAAGCTCCAACTCAGACTGGTGTCCTGAGGGTGGCAGCCATTCCAGACATCTCACTCACACTGACGACATCCAGAGGAAGAGAAGGTTCCTGTGCATGCTGGTGCCACTAAGGATAGGGCAGTGTTCTCCAGAAGACCCCACAGACTCCCCGTCACAACTCACTGGCCAGTGCTGGGTCACTTACTCACTCTGAAAAGCACTGCTGACCAGGGCAGTAAGCCATTCATGATCACTGATCAATAGCTTGAAGGAAGATAATGGGATTCCTCAGCAACAATCCCAGCAGAGGGTACAAGGATTTGAGTGTGTGCAGAGATACAAAGTGTTCTCTGCAATACAAATGCCATTTATAAAACCGGTTGCTACTTGTATACTCTAGTGGTTTTCAAACAATGTGTAGCTGGTTAACTTCATTCAGATAAAATCTGTGGTGGATTGAGTAGGTGTGACCCCCATAGTCTCATGTGTTTGAATGCTAGGCCTATAGGGAGTGGCACTATTAGGAGGTGTGGCCTTGTTGGAGGAAGTGTGTCACTGTGGGGTGGGCTTTGAGGTCTCGTAGGCTCAACCTATGGCCAGGCCCAGTGTGGTACACAGTCTCCTTTTGTTGCCTACAGATCAAGATGTAGAACTCTCAGCTCCTTCTCCAGCACCACGTCTGCATGTACACCGCCATGCTTCCTGCTATGATAATGATGGACTAAACCTCTCAAACTCTAAACCAACCCCAATTAAATGTTTTTCCTTTATAAGAGTTGCGATCGTGGTGTCCCTTCACAGCAATAAAACCCTAACTAAGACAACATCCCAACCAGAAGTCATAGCGCCTGACATAGAAAGATCATGGAAGGCTGTGGTCCAGGTTTATGGTTTGAAGATCTCAGGTAGAAAAACTCTTTGGTTACTTCCAACATTTTCCTATTCCTGATCACCTCTTGTCCCGACACAGTTGTCTTACATGAGACCAATATCTCTTGTGTATTGGAGACAGCTCCAAGAAGTCAGCTGGCAAGAGATGACCATTATTTGTAGAATTTGGACAAACTGGGAATCCAGGGAAGGCAGCTGGTCTGAGACTAGGAAAGTTAGGCCCGTGGCTAACAATAGGCTAGAGTGAGCTGAAAAGGAGCCGAGACTGAGGAGCTGCAATCCAGGGATGACCCTGGTGGCTGGGTCCATGGGTGATATTGGCATTTAGGAGAAATAAAAGCCCACTGTAGCAGGGCGAAGGTGCTGGGTCAGGTTACATGGATCACAAAAGGCAGACAAAGCATGCAGGTCAGAGGCTCTTTTTGGATGGGGTGGATACAGATGTGCCACCTAAAATACTGGATACCAGGTTAAATTTGAATTTCAGATAAATGAATAATCTTTCAGTATAGCTGCATCTTGGTTGCTGCGAATACATAAGGCATACATACCACTGTGTGTAAGGTGCAGTGAAACAGTCCTCATTCTTTGTCTGAAATTTATATTTAATGGGACACTATATATTTTTTAATGATTTTATTATTCACATGTGGGTATGACATGCGCACCATGACCTACTTGTGGAGGTCAGAGGACAACTTTGTGTCCTCCAGTGATTCAAATGAGAAATGTCCCTCACGGGCTCGTGTATTTGAACCCTTGGCTCCCAGTTGGTGGTGCTGTTTGGGGAGGTTATGGAACTTTTAGGATAGGGAGTCTTGCTGGAGGAAGCGCGTCACTGGGGGAGGGCTTTGGGAGTTTATAGTCTCACCCCACTTCTGGTTAGCTCTTTCCTCACGGGCTGACAGAGCGTGATCAGCCAGCTCCCTGTCCCAGCTGCCCATTGCCATGCCATTCCCACCATCAGGAATGCCAACCTTTTAAAACCAGAAGTCAAAATAAAAGTTTAAGTGGCTTCTAATCGTGATATTTTATCACAACATAACAACAACAACAACAACAACAACAAAATAGCCTAATGCCCATGGGTTCCAGGGATTGCATTCTTGTTATCAGGGTTGTTAGACAATCTTTCTATTCACTGAATTGTCTTGCCAGCCCGTGCTGTACTTATTTGGTAAACCTAACACCAATACACAGCTAGCCAAGGAGGGATCCTCGGAAACATGGTGGTGCTAGAGTTGATTCTTTCCTGTGCTCCCAGCCTCACACGGGGCAGTCAGCCCCCTCTTGCTCTACACAACCAGTAATGTTTTGGACAAACTACGTGCCACATCAATTATCCAAGTTTCTCATTAAGAGTACAGACGTCTGTGTGCCATCACAGTTCCAGTTCTTGTTAGCCGGAATCTGAATTCTGGCGATCCAGATTGGATCTGGTCAATCCAAAACAGGCTTAGGTGATTCTGAAACCTAGCAGCCAGGCGTCTAAAGACCATTTTAGATTTGAAATTCCTGGGGATGAAGACATTGCTTTATTTATTGTGTTCAGTAAATATTTGTTAAGAGAAAGAATGACTCCCTGCTCTCTTAACCAGTGTTTATCTTGTGGGGCTCGGAAAGCCCAGAGGCAGAAGCATGTTTCTTTCCCTCTTCCTCCCGGTCTTGAGACTCGTGGGAAAGGACTTGACTGGAAGGTGTGATGGAGAGTCTTGGAGAACAGTGGGAAGGCAGGCAAATGGCAGAACTGAGGAGGAGGAGAGAGAGCCTCTGAGCCTGCCAGGCAGGGCCAGGAGCATCCACACTGGGGAGGAAGCCAAGTTCTTAATCACCTCCTTAGGCGAAAAGACTTGAGATTTCAAGTTGAGAACAAGTCTTCAGGTATTTTCACATGATTCCTTTAGACTCTGTCTTGGCATGGTCTGTGCACTCGGCATCTCAAGGAGAACGAGGCTGCGCTTGGAATCCTCCAACCAGGCACCTAAGGCATATTGGAAATGCTTCAGCGGAACTCGGTGGGTGGCAGATAATAGCCGTTTGGCTAATCTCCATAATTGCCCAGATCACTGGTGGACCTGAAAATGTCTACTTCCCATAGCTCCTCTCCCCTATTGGGCCCAGGAATGTTCGGGTTAGCCTTCTTTTGGTGAACATAAACCTAGAACATACCAGGTTGCCTCTGTCCCCTCCCTATAGATACACCTGAGGGAAGACATTTTCCCTAATGAAGGAATGATATCGTGGATAACAGGCTCTGAGTAACAGGTCCCCTCTCAATCTGTCCCCTCATCTGTGTAGCCGGGGAGGCTGCCACAGGACCGCAGGGCTCTGGAAAATGCTGGTGCTTTCTAGAATTTCCACAGCATAAGGCTCCTCAGTGGGGCTCCAGGTCAAGGGTGGAGAAGAGAATCTGCTTCTGTTGGCTTTTCCTTTGTGACTTTGGTCCTGCCCCCTCCTGCCCTGGCTTCCTCTAAGCAGTCACGTGTGCACCACTGTGAGTCGATCATGCCTGCCGCTGAGTCCCCCACGTGTGAGCACCCAGTTGTCTCCTGTAGTTACACCACACCTGGAAGGTGGCAGTCTTTGCCCATGTGTGCTGTCACAAAATACTGGGTTACTTATGAAGAACTTTTGGGAGGTTCAGGTAAAAGTGCCAGCAGATTGCTGCTGTGCTCTGTCGCCACATCCTCTGGAAGAGAGGCTATATTCCTGGCTGTAGGAACAAGAGTCCTAACCTAGTTCCAACTGGCCCTTTAAAGGGCACCACCCCGAGGGTGGGGTTTTAGTTCAGTGGTAGAGCGCGCTTGCCTAGCAAGTGCAAGGCCCTGGGTTCAATCCTCAGCTCCAAAAAATAAAATAAAATAAAATAAAATAAAATAAAATAAAATAAAATAAAATAAAATAAAATAAAAGGGCATGAGGACAAAGACCTTAAGCACTAACTTCTTTAATCCACCCCAAGCAAGATTCAGTTTCAAGATTAAGATAGGAATTTGGAAGGGACACCTTGTGACCACAACAAATATGTCCTTAATACTTAGGAGCTTACGCAAGGCCCCCTCCTCACAACTCTGAACTTGGAAATAAAGCAAACATTTTAACATTAAAATTAAACTATAAATACCGCATATCTGGTAAGACACACCACCCAATACCCATGGTGAAGAAAAATGCACACGAAAATATATAGAATCTAAAGCTAGAATCACAGTCATCTAGGGGGTGGGGAGATGGGCTGGAGTGTGATTGTGCTTGTAAGAGATAAAAAGCAGTCTTTACTGATGTGACCGTACAGGTGGTTTGGAGAAAGTGGGCTGGACAGAAGGGGATGGTTAGTGTGGAGCAGGAAAGAAACCTGCAGGAGGCAGGAGCCAACTGATGCTTTTCTCCGCAGCGTCTCAGAGAGAAGTCTCCACTAAGCAGAACGTTTCCTCCACAAAGTGCAGGTTGCAGAAGCTGCCTGAGCTGAGCCCCTTCTAGGTTCCTCTTCTGAGGTTTGTCTGCTCCACATCCCAGTCCTCAGGGGAAAGCTTGCGCTGATTGGGTCAATGCAAATAGTCTGCCCACTTGGTAATTGTATTTCCAATTGAAAAATCAATGAGTGAGCTCTCTTGCTGGTAACTGTCTACGCAGAACAGATAGGGAGCCTTTCGGTGTGCTCAGAAAATTTGTGCTTTTAAGCCTAGGGTTCTGAATGCTTGGGTGTGGCAAAGTCACAAGGGGAAGTTATCTAACAGCAGGGCATGCCCTTGGCCTGTCCTTGGCTTTCTGCAGGGGTGTCTTTTAGTTGTGCACATACTTCTACATGCCTCGACAGGATGGTAAGTGAATGAAAAAAAAAAAAAAGGATAAGCAAGCAATATGACTGCTCCTAGGTTTTTATAGATAAAAGGGAGAGCACAGCCAGGGGTAGAAACAGCTGGGAGAGTCCAGAGTGGACATGACCAGACTGAGGTATGCCGTGTGGGGAGAGGGGGAGGGGAAGGGTTAGGGGAGAGCAAGGAACCAGGTGCAGCAGTCAGGAGGCCCAAAGTACAAAAAAAAGGAAAAAAAAAAAAAAAAAAAAAAAACAGGCAACCAAAACAGTTGGATTATACCGGGAAGGGCATCCCAGCCCCTGGGATGGAGTTTAGGGCAGGGGGTGAGGCATGCCTGCCAGGAGGGCCCTGTAACAGGTAGGGACTGAGGAGTGCAGGGAGACCCTGGTGGCCAGCATCCACTTTGACATGTTAAACAGGCACCTCAGCCTCTGGGTCCAGGTCTGAAACCTAACAGTAGGCTACATGGTCCAGCCTCCTCACTTTCACGGACCTCTCCAGGTTTATGGGACTCCCCTGCTTAGGATCTTATTGGATGGTTTTCAGACTCGCTCCTCTGTTTATGTGCTCTCCTGCTTCATGGCTCCTCTACTGTTCCTCTTACATTCCTGATAAAGGCCAGGAGAACAAGGGCATTCCCTGGAGGCCACTGAGAGAGCTGGGGCTAGAATACCACACTCCCTCACAGCGTCCCTTCTGAATCCCGAGTTCATAACTGGAAGGGGTCAGATGGGGACTCGATGTGCACTCACTCCTGTGGACTGTGACTTGCCTTGTCCTTGTCTGAGGCTTTTCCCACAGGAAGGCCTGGGAAAGGGGCGTGCTTCCCAAAGAGCTGTTCAGCCGAACCTTTCTGCTCCATGATCTCTGGGTTTCCTCTGAGGATTCTCTCTGCACCAGGCCTTCCGGCCTGACCCTGCAAGTGAGCAATCTGGGAAGAGGGGGGTGGGGGTGGGGGAGGTGGGGAGCCAGTTTCCAAAGCACTTAAGCCCATGCCAAGTTGGAGAGTCTGTGGGGCCTCAGTAGAAACAGGATTTCCTGTGGACCAACCCTCAGGCGAGTTCTTCCCCGCTTCTTGCAACCTTCGTTCTTTCTGCGGCTCCAGAGAGCTTTTATTCTGTCGGATATATTTCTTCTTGTCTCCCGAAAGAGCTGGGCCGGGGTTGTAGGCACATGGCTGTAAAACCACCCCTGGGGCTCCCTCCTCCCTCTCTCTTGGCAGATACTCAAAGTCTGATAAAGCAATTTGGCCCATCTCCTCTGGCGTTTAAAGCTTCCATGTGTTGTGTGGATGCTTCCTAATGAGCCCAGGACCTCCAGTCCTGACTAACTCAGCTCCAACGTTCTGGAGGATGCTGCAGCTGGGAAGAAATGTCATTACACCACCTCATTTGTCAGGTTAGGAAACTGAGGCTCAAAGCTTTTCAGTGACTTGCCTGGGGACTGCAGTGAGCTAATAGAAGCACGTGTAACTGGCTATGAGAAATATTTGTGCTGTTCGTTAAGGATGAGGTCAGATCCTGCGCAGTTATGTATGAAGACTTGCAATACAGTAAACAGGTTACATGCCCAAGATCTAAGGATAAGAAGTATCTCAACTATGGCTGAGGAGGTGGCTCAGTGGATAAAGGGCTTGTTGCACATGTGTGGGGGTCATGCTCCCTAGAACCCAGGGAATGACGGGTGGGAGTGGCAGCCCACCTATAATTCCCCAGCACCTGCAAGGCAGACAGGGGATCCCTGGAACAAGACGGCTAGCTAGACTAGCTTGTATCAATGAAGTTCTGGGTTCGTTTAAGAGGTCCCAGTGGAGAGATTGAGAGAGACATCAGCCTCTGGCCTACACATACACACATACTCACACACACACACACACACACACACACACACGCACACGCACACGCACACGCGCACACACACACACACACACACACACACCATGTGCACATATGCAAACTGGAATTTAAAAAAAATGTCTAAAATAGTCATTTGTTCAGAAGGAATTTGTAAAAGAACTATCCTTTAACGTGAAGACGTCGATACAGTGTGATAAAGGGAACCGATGAATGTGTCATGTGCACTGATGGTGGAATCTTCTATGGGTTGGTGGCATCAGGCCACACAATGAGGACAGATGGTCTGATGGTCATGCACAGTCATGGTGGCCTCAGGGTTGTCTGGCTGTCAACACAGAAGCTAGTACTACTCCAGGTCCATTGTCCATCCAGCGAAGTCACCATTTGAAAGTATGGAATTGTCACTGCAGAGCTGTGCGTGTGATAGTGTATATTTCCTCCTTTCCAATCTTCACATTCTTTGAGGACCAGCATATCTGAGCTCTACAAGTATTTATTCCAGAGCTGGTCAAAGCCTGGTCTTCCAGGTAAACGGCTTTGGACAAGACTCCAAACTCATTTTCAGTATTTGAACTCATGGCAAATATATTTTAGAGGAAGGCGGGGAATAGTAATCATTCCTAATCTTCATTTTGGTCTTCTATTATTTATTTTTGCATATATGGATGTTGTGCCTGCATGAGTATCTAATATACCATACAAGTGGAGTACCTGAGGAGGACAGAAGAGGGCATTTTATCCCCTAGGCCTGGAATTTAGACAATTGTGAGCCATTTTGTTGGTGCTGGGAATTGAACCCTGGTCCTCTGAAAGAGCAGTGTGCTAGGTAGTTGTATGTCCACTTGACACAAGCTAGAGTCATTTTGGAAGAGGGACCTTCAACTGAGAAAATTCTCTTACCAGAGTAGCCAATGAACAAGACTGTGGTGCATCATTTTCTCATTTAATCATTGACATGGGAGGGCCCAGCTCTTTGTGAATGGCACCACCCCATGGTATAAGAAAGCAGGCAGAGCAAGCCATGAAGAGCAAGCCAGTGGCTAGCACTCCTCCATGGCCTCTGCTTCAGTTCCACCTCCAGGTTCCTGCCTTGAGATCCTGCTCTGACTTCCTTCTATGAGGGGTTGTGATGTGGAAGTATAAGCAAAATCAATCTTTTCCTCCCCAGATTGCTTTTTGGTCAATGTGCTCTATCACAGCATTATAGAAACCCTAACTAGGAGCCATCTCTCCAACACCCCCGCCCCCCAACTGCTTTCTTATACTCAATCTGGAGAGAAAACATTCATGAGTGTCCCTGATTTTTCACTCATCTCCACTGTTTTGTTATTTAGACAGAGCCCACATTTTATTATCCATGGACTCCCCAACTATGAGAGTCTCAATAACTGTCAGGTTATACTTTTTCATTTTATTTTTTGTATTCTTTGAGGATGATCACACTTAGAAATGGAAGGAACTTGGACCTGTCTTGGGGGGCATTTTTTCTTTCATCTGTAGAATGGAACACTGGATGAGGTCATCCCTGAGGTACCGTCAAGATCCCTACCTTCTATGATTTACATATGGAGACCGTGCTCATCTCCTGAAGCCCTAGATAGCATCCATGGTGGAAAGTCTAGCTTCTCAGAATCTTTCCAGTGCCCTCCTTTGCACCTTACGTGACTCATTTTATGGTTGATGTTTATTTTATGATCTCTTTCTCCAATGGGGCCTAGGAGCTCCATCCCTCCACAGCACCCCAGGCTGGCAGAGTCAACCCTTGTCCTGTAAGATAAAGACTAAATCCAATTCTTGGTCTCAGGAGCATAGCCCATCACCCTGTCTCCACATAGCCCTGTAGACTGATAATAATTGTGCAGTAGCTTGCTCTGCCAAAGCATAAGCAGGGGTGAGGATGCCTTGGTAGTTGCTTTTGTGCTAGTTTCTTAATCCATTATGAGCTTGTTTATAACATCCAAGACCACACGATGGTGTTAACAGACCAGCAGAATTAGAACCCTCCTCTTTTCTTTTCCTGTGCCCACCCAATCAAGGCAGTAACTCAGTAGCTGCTAATTGACAGCGAAGCAGAGCTGAAGTTGAAAGATTCAGGATCACAGTCTAGGTCTGGAATGTGAGGGTCACAAGTGAGTGTAAGCCATGTGTTCGTGAAGGATCCTTCTGAAGTATAACAATGGCTAATTAACGAGGATTAGACAATGTGAAGACCAATATACTATGAAGTCTGAAGGTAGCTTTGGCTGGGTCTTTTCTTCTCACACACAAGTGAGTCTCTGACAGGAAATGAGAAGGAACAACATGTATGCAAATAGCATTCTCTGCCATAGTTTCTGTCTTTTTTGTTTTGTTTGAGACATGGTCTCTCTATGTAGCCCTGGCTGTCCTGGAGCTTATCATGTAGACCAGGCTGGCCTTGAACTCACAGAGATCCACCTGCCTCTGCCTCCTTAGTAATGCTGTGTGCCACCATGTTCAGCATTTCTGTCTTAAAAAATGATAATAACTTATTTTATGTGTATGGGTATTTTGTCTGCATGTGTGTCAGTATATCACATGTGTGCCTGGTACCCAAGGAATCCAGAAGAGGGTCAGATTCCCCTAGACCTGTAATTACAGATGGCTATGAACTACCATGTGGGTGCTGGGACTCGAACCCTGGTCCCCTGCAAGAGCAGCCCATGTTCTTAACCACTGAGCCATTTCTCCAGCCACCAGTCACTGTCTTTTGTCACTTAAACATACCTTTCTTTTCATGCATGGGATAGATGTCTCATCCCCAAGGAATGGGGACCCAAGCCTCAGTCAGTCACTGTATCCAGATCAGAGCTCCGAATATCTGCTGGTACTTTAACTCTCTCCACCTATTCTGGGTATGAGTCCCTGGAGTAAGTGTACCAGGTCCACAGATAATCCCAGGGAAGGTACAAAATAATTACCGTCAAACTTCAATTTATGAAAGGGAAGACAGAAATCATAAGGGCTGTTGTCTGCAGTGATGAGCAGAACTACCTGAGCAAGCAGAGCAAGAGCTTGCACACTGTCCAGATGGCAGCTCCCTCCTCAGGAAGGTGGTCACATCTGTGGACCGCCATGGCCTCATCTCCATCAAGAAGTCATTCCTGTTACTTATCCTTTATGCCCCTTCTTTTTTGGGCATCAGGAGGACACCCTTTCTGGGGACCAAATATTCCCTAGGCTATTTTCTGTTAATGTAAATTTCAGGGAGATGAAGAGTTTCAAAACTACTACGTGGGCTGGAAAGATAGCTCAGTGGTTAAGAGCATTGGTACTTTTGTAGAGGACCTGGGTTAAGTTCCCATCACCTACATGGTGGCTTACAACCATCCATATCTCCAGTTCTAGGGGATCTGATGACGTCTTCTGACTTCAGTGGGTATCAGGCATGTATGTGGTATACATGTATGTATATAAACAAAGCACTCATATACACAAAGCAAATCTACAACAAATTTAAAGAAAGAGCTTCAACACTAAACCATCAGTACTCTGTGACTCATCACACACATATGCCACACATATACGCACACATGTACACATACACACCACACATACCACACAAACACACCACACACACATATACCCACACAGACACAAACACCACACACACACATACCACACACATACCAGACATACATATGCACGCGCGCGCGCACACACACACACACACACCTATAGGAATAAAATTATTCCAGGTTGCTCTAAAGCAGATTTGAGGTGTTTGAAATATACAGTTTCCTCTCAATGTCAGTACATGTCTCTTCTATGTGTGTTTCTGGTCAGTTCTGATAGGCTACATCCTTCCTTTCTGGCTCAAGAGTTGTACCCATCTCCCTAACTGGTAGCATCATGACAAGCTGCTTACTGTGTGTGGCTTGGGCAGTTGAAACAGTGACTTCTGATGTGCAATCTCATTTTTTCAAATACACTTAAAACTCATGGCTAGTAGGGCCCAGCTCACCGCCTTCCAATAAAGCTGGTTTTCATCACACTGTAAGGGTCTATAGCAAGGACATCTCTGGCAGTTTACACTGCATGCTGAATGTCCAGAATGTCTTCCAAGGCAAAGTGATGTTTCTATCCATTTTTATTACCTCCACGTGGAATTGACATTCTCTAGATTTTGCTACAGAAGACAAAGCAATGATCTAATTTTGTTCCTCCTATTGTCCATAACTCCATGGCTCCTGTCAGCACAGAAATGGCCATCCGGGGCACGGCAGTTGGCAGTTTGTTCAAATATTTCACGTTCCATCGGTAAGCTCAGCACCATGCAGTCTGCAGCCTCGAGGCCCTGACACCTGCTTCCTGGGCCCTTGCTTAGTCAGTCCCATGGTTTAGATTCTGCTACTTTCAGCTCTTCTGCTCCTAAGTTCCTGTTGTGGGTTGTTTTTACTCTTTACTCTTTGGGGAGGCCCACCACCCAGCTCCCCACAGAGCTTATTATTACTTATAAATGCCCGGCCTTAACTTGGCTTACTTCTGGCCAGCTTTCCTTAACTTAAATTATCCCTTCTACCTTTTGCCTCTGGGCTTTTTCCATTTCTTACTTCCATCTATCTTATTTTCACTTTTACTCATTGGCTGGCTGTGTGGCTGATCCCTGGGATCCTCTTCTCCTTGTTGTTAACTCCTTTTCTCCTCCCAGATTTCTCCTATTTATTCTCTCTGCCTGCCAGCTTGCCTATCCTCTCTCTCCTGCCTCACCATTGGCCGTTCAGCTCTTTATTAGAGCAATCAGGTGTTTTAGACAGGCACAGTAACACAGAGTTAAACAAATGCAACATAAAAGAATGCAACAACACATCTTCACATCATTAAACAAATGTTCCACAGCATAAACAAATGTAACACACCTTAAAATAATATTCCATATCGGGTACCAAATTCTGTATCTTTTCCATTTAATCAGACGAATCATTGGGTTTAGGAAAAGCCAGATGAAGGCAACTTAAAAAACCTGGAGCTGTACTTTTCCTGGCATTTCTGCTTCTCTTTCTAAAGGTCTTTGCATCAGCCATGCCCAGTGATTTCTTCTTGTTTCATTGATCAGCTCTATGCTACATAGTTATCCGTACCCACAGACAGAGCTGTGTTTCCGTTGAATTCCTTGCTACTCCCATACAATAAATAAAGGGATGGAGGATGGATATCAGGTGGACAGCCACAGGCTCCTGACATGTGTTTATTTGTTACAGGGAGCCTGCTGGTGGCTATGGGACAGGATCCCTCAGCAGGCTGGGCACTGACCTGGGTGTGGAGGGTGGATTATCAGAAGCAGGTAGCGTGCTGATTGAGAAAAAGGAAGGCCAGGACTGCCCCACCACCACCACCACCACCACCACCACCAATTCACCACAGCAAATGTATAGAGAGGTTCTGGATATATTTAAGAACACACATGGTCTCCTAAAGTTGAGACCTATATTCACATGCCTTGATGACCATGACCGTATACACAGTA
Organism: Peromyscus melanophrys; assembly: GCA_902168415.1. Lineage (NCBI taxonomy): Eukaryota > Metazoa > Chordata > Mammalia > Rodentia > Cricetidae > Peromyscus > Peromyscus melanophrys. The sequence goes on along the minus strand of CABHPR010133168.1, from coordinate 5,199 downwards.
GGGTTCTCTGTGCTAGCACCCTTGATAGCACTCCTGACAGGAGAAAGGGGCAGTCAGCAGCTCTGAGAGAGTCATCTCTGTCCTCAGCTGGTGGTGTGTAGAGTCGCAGGCAGTCATGAATCCAGGCAGTCTAGAACTATTCATCTCCTCCGTCTTGTTCCCTTGGTGGACTGTTGAAAAAAAAATCAACCAGTTTTTAGGCCAATCCCAAAGCTGTCTTCTCCAGAGAAACACGTTCTAAGCTTCTGAGTGAGAAGATGGGGCCCATCCTTTGCTGACCACGTGATACAGTGTGGCCAGCAGCAGCATCAGTGCCTTCCTGACGGGGGTAAGGTCTTACCCGCTCAGAGTTCGGCACGGTGCCTGGCACATAATAGATCCCCCGGGGAAGGTTAATGGAATGCAATTGCCAACCGGCCTTCTCCATCAAAGAAAGTTCTCACCTCCATTCCCCATAAATATAGACAAATGATCCTTTTCACTCTCTCCTCTGAACTTCATTTTCTCTCAGAGAAAGTCAATAAAAAACCATGCCATCTAGGGTGGAAAACATTCCCCAGCTTTCTCGGGAAGTGACCTGACAACCAATGGCAACAAATAGGAGACGGTGTCAGTAATAAACGATCTTATTACTCGGTCCCCCAAAAGAGATTTCCAATACCGTGTACTTTGAGCTTCCAAAGAACTTGAGTGTCAGCTCTTAATTAGTTCCAAATAAATCAAAAGCCTAGCAAATACCATCTACATAATCACACAGCTATTAAAAAGAAATGTAAGATCAAAGATCATCCATCCATGTATAAAGACTGAATGTCTTCTTTGGCCAAAGTAAGTAACGCCGTTCCCTGATTCTTACAGGCATATTAAAATCGTATGAATACATCAAACACTTCCAGCCTCCCCACCTTCACGACTTTCCTTTCTTCATTGTGAAAATGAGAAAGTTAAGCTAAATTTCTTCCAAGTTCTCTCCGTCTCCACAGAGATGCCCTCAAACGCAGTTACACTGTCCTGTTCACCCATGTGTGCCCTACCTCTGCTCAGTGCCTATCACATCATAAACTCAATAATTAGAAAAAAAAAGTTGTAAAGATCCTTTAAATTAAATGTTAATGCCTTGTGATTCAAGGTGTTAGTCACAGTTCAGATGATTCCATATATAAAAATAGACTAAGTGTCATCAGCAAGATGCTCTTTAAATGTCTGATTGAGGCAAGCCAAACTCAGGAGTGGAGGCTTTTTTTTTTTTTTCTTGGTGTCAGTTCGCATCCATCCATTCATTCAGGAAGTGTTTGCTGAATATCTATTAAGAACCAGGCCTTTAAGCCATTATAAATTCTTTCATTGGATATGCCTGACACAGATGTCACCACCTTTGATATCTGAATGTCTTATAAAGAATTATGAAAGGCCAGGAGTGGGCGAACACCTTTAATCCCAGCACTCGGGAGTCAGAGACAGGAGGATCTCTGTGAGTTCCGAGGCCAGCCTGGTCTACAGAGCCAGTTCCAGGACAGCCAGTGTTACACAGAGAAACCCTGTCTCAAAAAACAAAACAAAACAAACAAACAAAAATTAAATTATTGAACTAATCAGGACTTGAAATTGGCACTGAGAATATACTCTCAGTAAGGCAAATGTATTCTCACAGTATAGAGGAATTACAGGTAAAAGATGTCAGGGGCTGGGGGTTTAGCACAGCAGGAAGGTGAAGGTTTAGGATACACAAGGTATTCGGTTAAGTTCCCTCCCAAAGCCATTCTAGAATAAATGGAAATTAGTATAGAATAAATCTATGATACGTTCTTAACAGAACCAACAGAAGTTGCTAGCAGCCAAGTTCACAAAATAAACCATCCCCTAACCCAAACCATGGCTCCTCAGCAAAGCTGGGACAGAGTTTTTCCCTGATAATTGAGCCTAGCCGGGGCCATGAGGAGAAGGATTCTACTTTCTTTTTTTCTTTTTCTTTCTTTCTTTTTTCTTTTTTCTTTTTTTTTCTTTTTTTTCTTTTCTTTTCTGAGACAGCATCTATGTAGCCCTGGTTATCCTAGAACTCTCTCTGTAGATCAGGCTAGCCTTGAACTCAGAGATCTGCCTGCCTCTGCCTCAAGTGCTGGGATTAAAGGCGTGGGTCACCCCTGCCCAGTCTGGGTCCTGGAACTAAAGGTATGCACCACCAAGCCCAAGTAAATTCCATTTAAAACATAACTAGGGGCCAGTGAGAGGGATTCAAAGGTAAAAGCACTTATTGCCTGAGCGCGGTGACCTGAGTTCAATCCCCCAAACCCACAATAGGTGAGAACTGACTCCCTAAAGTTGTCCTCTGGCTCACACACATGCATATCTGTCCGCATGCACAGAGACACACAGGCATGCAGGCATGTGTGCACACATGTACCAATACTATACTGGTTGATTGTGTGCGTCAACTTGATACAAGCTAGAGTCATCAGAGAGGAAGGAGCCTCAGCTGAGGAAATGCCTCCATGAGATTCAGCTATAAGACATTTTCTCAATTAGTGATCAATGGGGGAGGGCCCAGCCCATGGTGGGTGGTGCCATCCCTGGGCTGGTGGTCCTGGGTTCTATAAGAAAGCAAACTGAGCAAGCCAGTAAGCAGTTCCCCTCCATAGCCTCTGCATTAGCTCCTCCTTCTGGGACCCCTGTCCGGTTTGAATTCCTGTCCCAACTTCCTTCAGTGGTGAACAGCAATATGGCAATGTAAGCCAAATAAACCCTTTCCTCTCCAACTTGCTTTTTTTTTTTTTTTTTTTTTTTTTTTTTTGGTTTTTCGAGACAGGGTTTCTCTGTGTAGCTTTGCGCCTTTTCCTGGAACTCACTTGGTAACCCAGGCTGGCCTCGAACTCACAGAGATCCGCCTGCCTCTGCCTCCCGAGTGCTGGGATTAAAGGCGTGCGCCACCACTGCCCGGCCCAACTCGCTTTTTGATCATGGTGTTTCATCACAGCAAATAGAAAGCCTAAGACAGATATTAATACTAACAAACAAGATAAATTGTAAGTTTTAGCTACTTAGGCCAGGTGTAGTGGTCCACATCTGTAATCCTAGCACTTGAGAGGCAGCAGCAGGAAGCTAGCCACTTTGAGACCAGCCTGAGCTACCTTGACCCCCGCCTCAAAAAAAAAATGAACAAAAAAGAACACAACACAAAACAAACAAAACCACAAAAGCTGGAGATACAGCTGGAAGACATAGGTTTGCCCTCGGTTCAACCAAAACTACTTGAAAGGTGTATGTGAGGGTCTCAGTAAAGAAACTGTTAAGATAACCGCTCCATCATCAGGGAGAAGGGTTCTTTTGTTTGTTTTTGTTTTGTTTTTCCAGATAGGATTTCTCTGTGCAGCAGCCATGGCTGTCCTGGAACTCCTGTTGTAGAGCAGGCTGACCTCAAACTCACAGAGATCCACCTGCTTTAATCTCTTCCGTCTCTGCTGAGATTAAGGGCGTGTGCCACCACACCCAGCAGGGAGAAGGTTGTTATTTGTGAATAAGAGAAAGAATATCCAGAGGCACCAGGAAGAGTTCAGAGCAGAGGGACAGAGAAACAGACTGGACATGGCCAGGGCTAGGGAAGCGGGAGAGTGGGAGAGAACAGTGGAGACAGCGAGAGAGCAGAGGTAGAGAACAGAGTATAGCAAGAGAGAGAGAACAAGAGGCTAGCAAAAGGTAGAAAGCGTGGGGTGGATGAATCAAGTGGATTATAAGGAGGACAAGTCTCTGCAGGGAGGGAGGGGCCAGGATGCTAGTGTGGATTTTGAAATGTATGACAGATACTTGTGATACTGAGGGAGCCTGGAGGCCAGCATGGACTTTAATATTCTGATAGCCGCCACAGGTATGTGTCAACAATAGCCAAAGGAAAGACTCCTTTGGGGGATGAAAATCCAGTTCCTCACAAGTTCCTGAGGAATGCTGGCTTTTATCTAACTGCTAGAACTCCTTCTGTGGTCTAGCTTGAGCTCATCTCTGGATATATGGACAGCCTGAGACCTAACAAAAGGAACAAATGAGAGAGAGAGAGAGAGAGAGAGAGAGAGAGAGAGAGAGAGAGAGAGAGAGAGAAAACAAAACTTTCAAAGAGAATAGTCAGTGAGTTTAATTGTTCTCTTTGCAACTCAGAAGTTGTTAGTGTTTGGAGATGACAAAAAAAGATTGGCTCATCTTGGGTCATTTTTCCATTTATATCCGTTTCAATTTGGGCCATGGGGTTGCGGTCGAAGGACTGTGTGACTCCTAGAAGATTACTCTTTCACCCTGAGGTGTGGTGAGGGAGTGGAAGCGGTTATCAGAGGAAGAAAGGTTATTGCAAAAGTGGAGACACAGTCAAAAATGCTCTTCTTTTCTTCCTTTTCTTTTTCTTTTTCTTTCTTTTTTTTTGTTTTTTGTTTTGTTTTGTTTTGTTTTTCGAGACAGGGTTTCTCTGTGTAGCTTTGCCCCTTTCCTGGAACTCGCTTTGGAGACCAGGCTGGCCTCAAACTCACAGAGATCTGCCTGGCTCTGCCTCCCGAGTGCTGGGATTAAAGGTGTGCGCCACCACCGCCCGGCCCTTCTTTCTTTCCTTCCTTCCTTTCTTCTTTCTCTCTGTCTCTGTCTCTGTCTGTCTCTGTCTCTCTCTGTCTCTCTCTCTCCCTTCCTTCCTTCCTTTCTTTTTTTTTTTTTTTTTGTTTTTGTTTTAGAGAGGGTCACCATTTAGACCAGATGTGGCCTTGACTCATAGAGAACCACTTGCCTCTGTCTCCTGAGTGCTGGGGTTAAAGGTGTGCTCCAGCTGAGGATAGTTAATCTTATTCTCAGGTGCCCATGGACTATGCAATCTTTTAACTCCATTCCTATCGAGAATTCTTCAGCTATCCTTCGGGTTCCTTTTTCCCTGAACACTCATTTTCCTATGATTTTCTGTAACAAGAGAAGCAAACGCATTTGCAGCCACTTGGCAATTATTTGAGAAGACTCAGAGCAGAAGTTAGACAGTTTTGCAATACAACTTAAGAATCCCTCTTCCCTGCCGGGTGTGGTGGCGCATGCCTTTAATCCCAGCACTCGGGAGGCAGAGGCAGGTGGATCTCTGTAAATTAGAGGCCAGCCTGGTCTACAGAGTGAGATCCAGGACAATCAGGGCTGTTACACAGAGAAACAAAAACAAAAGAATCCCTCTTCCTGAACTCTGAAATCTGA
>CABHPR010133167.1:9405-35615 GCA_902168415.1 Peromyscus melanophrys | reverse complement strand
AAAGAAAGAAAGAAAGAAAGAAAGAAAGAAAGAAAGAAAGAAAGAAAGAAAGAAAGAAAGAAAAGAACAATGAACTGAGAAATCTAAAAATGGAGACTCTCCAAAATCAAGAATGAAAGACAGAGTCTCATTCTATAGCCAAAGACTCAACACGTGGCCCAGGCTAGCCTTAATCTCAATGCAGTTCCCCTACCTGAGCCCAGAGAATGCTGAAATTATAGGCATGAACTACAAAGTATGTCTCAACAAAAATATTTTTGAAGGGAGGAGAGCATCATGGATCTGTGGAACAGAATTAAGCAATCTAAGTTATACAATAAGAATTGCAGAGGGGTAGAAAATTACCTGAAGAAATAATAACTGACAGTTTCTCAAATCTGATGAAAACTCAACAACCTTTCACTTAATAACCTCCCTCAATGCAGCATAAAGAGAGAAAAATCTAAGGATTTCCATTAGAAACCAAAGAAAGAAAAATAGATATGTATATGATACAGGCAGTAAATGGAATAAGCATGTAAGAAATATGAGAGTTGAGCGCAAAGAGGAAAAAAAAAAACAGACTTACTTCAGTCCATAGAAAAACTATGAAACAGCACCCATATTTTAAAGGAAAATAATGAAAACAGCTGTGGTAAATATTTCCAATTTTAGGACAGAGAGAAAATATCCTGAATGAGTGAAGTGTTCGTCCTAAGTTACACCCACAAAGTCTGATCATGAGAAAGGGATAGGTATGGAAATTGTTTTAGGGGTGTTCTGAAGGGAAATAAAAAGGACAGAGGAGTGAGGCAAGGGAAGAGAAAGAAATGGAAGCTGGGTGGGAATACACATCTGTGAATGCCAGCAGATGTGGGACCTGGGCATACCCACAGTGGACACCCCACAGGTCATTGTACCCTCACTGACCCACTCAGGGGTTAAGGAAGCTTGTCACAGCTTCTAGTTGGGACCCTACTGTCCCTCTCCTGCACATATCCAACTTTTCTCACACACAGGCAAAGCTACTCTGGAAGCCTCTGTGTTGCCCTTCCACACAGAGATACAAATGCTGGTGACTGTAAATAAAAATAGTCAAAGCCAGCGTCCGCGGTCAACGGGGTGAAATCTAAGCTTCTTTGTGTGGCACCCAGATGCTTTCTGCTGCAGTTTTCTCTAAACTAAACTGAGAAGGGAGCAGTCCATTAGAAGAGTGGGCAATCCACAAAACCAAGCCAAAATAATCGATGAGCCTAACAAAATATATTGATTCTCACAAGTAATCAAGAAATACAATTAAAACAATGGGAAGATTGTATGTCAAGTGCATCCAGCTGGCAAGATCTTCAAAGACTGACGATGCTCTGGGGAAGAGATGCTTATTGAGTGCTGATAGGAAGATAAGCTAAGGAAAACTCAGAACCAGGTAATCTACAGAGACACCTTGAGTGATATATTTTGCTAACTCCACTGCTGAAACAGTAACATAAAACAAAACAAAACAAACCATACATATAAGGATGCCTACAGAGGCATGCTGGAAGAAGTATTATTTATAACATGAACAAATTACAAAGAACTTAGATTTCTCAATGTGGAGATCTGTTTTTTTATTTAATTTAAATGCATATACACTATATTAAATTGTCACTGAAGTGATGGTGTTTACTTTTGTTTACTAAGACAATATTAACCAACTCTACTTATTAAACACATGTATTATAGCAGTCACCCTGGATTATTTCCAGCCCAACAGCATTGTGTCTGGCCTGAGGCAGTATTCTCAGCAGTTCTTGGAGGGACTTCTTATCTTGAAAGGAACTGAGTCACTCTATTAAATCATGAGAACATTCAAAATTATTGTAAGTGTCATGACACGCAGTGTACTTGTAATTAGATTAATAAAATTATTGTTGCATTGAGGAATTCTAAGTCTTGAATAGTTTACTGAGCAAAACCATTTATTGGCAATCATAGCCTTCCTTGTGCTCCATTCAAAGTTCACGTTCTCCTGAAATTCTCACATCTTCCTTCTGATTTTGATTGATTCTTTGGACCCAAGGCCTCTGCGATGCTCAGGCAGCACAAGATAACAGGAAGCAAGCTCCCAAGCCCTGGAGAGAAGCTCCTCAATGCTCTTCTCCTCTGGGGCCTCTTTCCAGCACATAAACTGAAACACTATGGACACAAGGACACAAGCACACATTCCACGTGTTCATGCCCAAAATAATCAGGCTCCAACCTTTCTAATCACGGCCTTATCTTCTAGTATCTCCCAGTGCCTGAAATCCTGTTTGTCAGGACCCATTTTGAAGTGTAACTAAGGGCACACTGAACAGGCCGACGCAGTCTAATTTCGTTGACCTGGAAACTCCATGTCCACTAACAGAGCCTAAAAGCATATGCGCTCTCAGGGCATCAGTACCTTTATCAATTCATTTTTAAAGTAGACTTAGCTGAAGCCAGATGTTTTTATTTGAATTGTTATCAAACAAAATCTACTCAGTTTCATGAAATTGACTTAAGATATTTATATCCTGCTAGAACTTTGCTTGGTCTACTGATTTTTAGTGTTTTATTCTATAAGCCAACATGTCCACTGTTTAGTAATGCATAGTAATAAATTGGATTCAAAAGCACAGTACATGGTGTAGTGTAGATTATCAAATACTGAGATAAGAAAAATGAGGACAGAGCTTTGTGATAAAGGACACGGATAAAGGCACTGCAGGGCAGCACAGGGAAGAAAGCACCTGCCGCGTGCCACAGCAGAGCAGGGGTTCCAATCTGTGCCCTTTGTCTTCAGTTCCTGGCCCTGGCCTTGGAAATCTTTGCACATAGTTTAGTGGGTTGCATCAAAGCAGTGATGTCTTGTCCCCAGAAAAGATGGGAACAGGCTACTTGATATTCAGTATTCATAACTGGTTAATCCTGCTTAAAGTAAAATTTTCACCCAAATTCCTTGTGGTGGTGTTGTTGCTGCAACTTCCAGTAAATTTACACACTAATAGTGAGCATATCACCCGCACACTTAGAGAATCAATATGATTTAGTATGAGCCGGCTCCTCCTGCCACAAGGAACAGTGTGGCTGCCCATGTGGGAGATGGTGGGAAGCCACCTGCATCTGATTCAGTCTTCTAACATTCCCCTAGCTCCAGTGTCCTTTCTGTGATCTCAGCAGAGTTCCTTCTCCACCACACATCTCTGTATCTCATTATGTGTCTCTGTAAACAGTGCTTATCCGGTATAAGAGAGAGAGGAACAAAAATTCAGAAATAATGCTTATCAGATGCATATAATTAGCCAAGAATGGAGTTTTAGATCTCTTAATGCATTCATTCATCATGAAAAGTTTGGTACCTATTTCACAGATAAGGAATATAAAATAGAGTAAATAATAGTTTAAACTCATACATTTAGGAAGTAATAAAGTCCAAATGTAAACCAAGTCCAGACTCCAGGTAAACTTTTATAGACTGCATTATAAAAATTTGCAAATACAAACATCATGCACCAAAACATTTAGTGAGGTTAATGTTTCTAACAATTTTAGAAAGAAAAAAATAAACTACATGGTCCCCCTCATATGCAGAACCTATACAAATACATGTATACATGTAAACAAATGTACATGTGGGTACAATATAGAAAAAAAGAATAAAAAGGCCTAAATACTGGAGGAAGAGGAAAGACTGAAGGCAGGTGATGGACATGAGTTATGAGTGAGGAAAGAAGGCTAATTGTTTTTCTAATGGTTCATTCTTAAAGGGCACTGCAAGGGAGGTTGAATGTGTTTCTACTGCTACCTTTTCATAACCAGACATCTTCCTGACTCTAATATCACATTCCCCATGCACATGTCACAAAAAATTCAATGTAACACAGGACAGTTTATCATTCTAAAATGATACATCAGTTTGAACAGTTTCAAAATGAATTCATTTCAAATATATTTAGGTGCAGTTCCTTGTAACTCACAGTAGACTAATCTATACAATACACATTTAACTATTTCAACAAAGTTTTCAGAAACAGAATTAATTAAAAATTAACTTCTAAAGAAGCCCCAAGGTAAATGCTTCCTTGAGTAGATAGTTGTTTTGAAACAAGAATCACATAATTCACCTGGAAACGTACCCCTGATAGTATCTGGTAGAGCAAATCTAGGAGAGCAATCAACAAGCATACATGAATCCTGAGCTGTTGCTTCCCAAGGCAATGGATCCATCCTGGAAGTATGTTTCCATCACATGACCATGATAATGACCAAACAGCCAGGCATTCTTCTTTCTGAGTCACTGTCATGTACTTCCCCTACCTCTTCAGACCCAGGCATATCTATTTATGCAGGGAATCAAAAGATAACCCACATATCAAAATATTCCATCAATGAAAGATGCAAATTAAAACAGAAAAAACAATTAGCTCAGTTGATACAAACAGCAAAATTCTACACACATGATTTTAAACTGTTAAAAAAAAGTGTTATTCTAGTGAATAGAAATGCCCTTAACATGATTGAAAACATCAACTGAAAATCAACATCACTCAACAATACATGGCAGCATTAGTATTAATATTATCTCAGGCAAAAAAAAAAAAAAAACAAACTTTCTACTCTCATTTGTGCTCAGCATTATACGACACATCCTCAAAGGCACAATAAGACAGGAGAGCAAATGAGAAGTCTAGCAAGGAAGACACAAACACAAATACTGAAGGGGATCTATGATTAAATGGAATTTTAAAAGAATTGGGCACTTGACTTTACTGTAGGGTCAGAGCTATTTGAATCTAAATTAGTTAAACATTGTAATATACAAACATAAAATCTACCATCTTACTAATTATTTTCAATTTAATTTAACTCTCAATTGTTAGTGATAAGTTTCAACAATATTAGCTTGTTAGTGTGTGGTGGGATTTCTTTCAAATTATTTCTCTTTAATAAATGGCAAAACATTTTTCTTCCACAAATCTATGTGAATGCTATACAAGTAAAGTATAAGCTCATTTACTTCTCCATGGAATGTTGATACTTCACCAAGGTGTCTTCATATCTTTCTTTCCAGTTGTGACTTTATGATTTTAGTGAATCTTGGCAGCCGACATGATATTCGGTCAAATCTTTCTCTGTACAAAGGACCATGATTCTCTTTAATGTTCTGCTTGCTGAGCTGGCTTCTCTTTGTATATTCCTCTGAAAGTCTGTGATAGCTCGAATTTGACACTGTGACAATATTTACCAACTCTATGTTCTTTCATTAAATTTTAAATAAAACCAACTCAAATAAAGAATAGGAATATGGCACCATTGTATATCATCATAAACAAATTAAAGTTTTTAAGTGGTGGTGATCTCCATTTAAAATAGCATCCACAACTAGAGATAACCATATAAAGCATGCCAATCTCAGGCAGACAAAGGTTGTATATGGTTCTTTATATGTGAGTCCTAGGCTCTGTATAGATATTTAAAAGTAATGTATGTATATATTATATACAACAGAACTGTCCAGAAGAAAGGGGGGGCTAATTGGAAGGAGAGAAAGGAGAAAGTAAGGGTGTTTGGAGGGGGATATTTTTAGTGTTCAATCTATACTTGTATCAAAAATGTCCTTATATAGCAGAATACAATATATAGTAGATGTATACTATATTTACTTAATACAAAACAAAAAACAAGTAACATTCAAAAAATTTTAGCCTCTTCACAATAAAATTCATAGTGAAAATTAGCAGCTTTATAAAATAATTCTTATCAGATACAAGGAAAATGACTGAGGGTATAAAATACTACCTGAAGAAACAAGTCATTGTATGGTAGTTATGATGTAGAGGACATAGAATTATGAAGGTGCTGGTTCCCTCCAAGTTAACTTATATAACCAATGCTTGGGGGCAAGATGCCTACATAAATCTTATGGAACTTGATATATAAAAGATCAGAATCTCATGAGTAAATAGAATGTTTTTAAAGAGAAAAAAATGTGTAAAACTCCTTCCTAACATCTTAAGATATACTTAATGCTCCCTTGCAATGTGGCATAAATCCAAGGCCTCTACCTGCCAGCATCAAGCAGAACAGAGAATTCCCTGAAGTTTTGCATAAGCCTTGTTATGGCATCACAGGCTGGGCACATCCACCACAGACTACACAACAGTTGATTCTGAGATAGTTGGTGATCGATGTGACCAGAACAGGGATAGTTTAAACCACAAACAACAGCAAGCCAGACTAACTAAAACTCATTTTATAAAAATCAGAACTTGCACACTGTAGCACGAATCTTAAAAGGTCTTATTAATAAAATCAAACCTGATGCCAGCTATTGGGGTGAATGCTGGAAGATCAGAGAGACAGAACAGGCCACAGCCACCTCACCTTGCCAATTCCTCAGCTGATCCTGTTTCCTCAGACTGGAAGCCTCTGAGTCCTCATCCAAATGCATCTCAGCATTTGACTTATATAACTTTCTGCCATCACTTCCTGGGATTAAAGGTGTGAGTCACCATGCCTGGCTGTTTCCAGTGTGGCTTTGCACTCACAGAGATCCAGAGGGATCTCTGCCTCTGGAATGCTAGGATTAAAGGCATGTGCTACCACTGCCTAACCTCTATGTTTAATATTATGGCTGTTCTGTTCTCTGACCCCCAGATAAGTTTATTGGGGTGCACAATATATCAACCACAGCACAATTTTCAAAGGAAATACAGTCACATGCCTTTACTCACTTGGGATCAAGTAGAAGTTTCTAGACAAAGTATATAAAAGCCCAAATCTCAAAGACCCAATTGATAAGTGAACTATTTACAAAATATAAGATGTTTTCAAAATGCACAGTATAATCAAAGGTAAAAGTTAAGTAAGACCTGGAACAGATGTTTGTAGCCAATAGCTATAGTTATGCATAATTAATAACTCCAACGATTTAAAGAGTTCCTTCAACTAACTAAGAAGAGGAAAGTGCTGCAGAAAACAGGCAAAGGCTCAGAACCGAGGAGGAATCACAAATGGCCAAGTAACAGGAGAAAAGGCTCTGAGCCTGGCTGATAATCAAGTGTAAAACAAGAAGATGCATTCACCTCCACTTCACACCCACCAGGTTGGTGTGCATGCTACAGCTGGCGCTGACATTTGGGGCATGAATTAGCCCAAATGTTTGAAAATAAATCCAGCAGTAGAAAACAAGATTCTTCTGTGTGCCTCTTTATAAGCTTGGAGTTCCTTGTCTGAGTGTCCATCTGCAGATATTTTCACAGAATATATTCAACACATATTTTTAAACGCCTGTTTCTTGTTATGTATACTCCTCATTAGAAGAAATGGATATTGATCAACGTAAGAATATGAAAGTATATTGCAACATGTTTAAATAATAATAATATATGATACAACAGTATAACTGTTGCATCAGTAGGATGTGAACTTGAGGCTAGAGAGGGCTCATCGCCTAAGATCTTGTACTGCCACTCTTGCAGACAACTCTAGGTCAGGCCTCAGCACCCACATCATGTTCTCAGCACCCACATCATGTAGTTTACAATCTCTTATAACTTCAGTTCCAGAGGAACTGATGCCTCTGACCGCGGAGGGCAGCCACACACATACATCTAACTAAAAGTAAAGTGAACCTTTGTAAACATGAGCAAAAAGATGTGCGCTTCAAAAACAATAATACTAAGAGCAAATGCAAAGTGGTTCTAATATACTTTACACTGTTCTGAGTGCTTTCTATGAATTCATTTGTTTAATGTTCTTCATGTTGATGTGTAAGATTCTCTACAAATCACAACAGGAAAAGGTTAAAGACATCAGAACTATTTTATCTCATTTAATTGATGATACAACTGAGTGATTAAATAAGTTACCTATCTGAAGTCACTTATCTCGTTATCAGAAAAGAGTTTTAGTTAGTCTACTCTTAACTTTACTACCTTACCACTTTTTTTCATTTTTTTTAACTAAATCCTATAGTATGTTACCATTAATATGCATTTTTAAAACTACCAAAGAGGTCTGAGGTCCATAATGGAAGGTTTGTCTAGATTGTGTAAAGCCCTGGGTTCTGTTACTAGCAAAGCACACACCATCAAATAACACTGTGTAACATTCAAAGATGAAAATCTATAAAGCTACAAAAATACAATTCATAATCACATTTATAACAATACTGTTCCATAAGTCAGTGGTGTAAATGTCATGTTCTGGATGTCTTGTGGCATTCTCTTCCTCTGATGCAAGCCCTTCTCGGGTGAAGAAACTTGAGGTTATGGCTGCCGTGTGCCGCTTCAGTTCCCTCCCTAAGGCAGTGAGCAGCACTGGTCCAGGAAGCAGTCACTTCCAGGCACAGTGTCACTGCAGCCACAGTAGAGCAGTCTTTGATATGTCTGTGACTCTAGCAGGAGTGTTTGAAGAGACTGAGAGCGGAGAGGGGTGGGGGTCAAGAAAGGGAAGTGAACGCCACCCCTTCTCATAGTGCGCTTCAGTTCACCTGTCCCAGCTTTAAATGGGTTTGTGCAGAGAAAACCACCAGTTTGGGCTCCGCTACAGGTTCAGCCTACAATGTGGACACTTCAAAGACTTCAAAGGTAGGAGACACAGTACTGTATCAGGAGTGAAACCAAAAATGTGGGATTTAGCAAAGCTTTTGGAGGGTGATTCGAGAGCTTGAAGTGATTTCCACTTAAATACACTGCAAGGGAGGGAACGAAAAAAAAATCAAAAACATAATAGGCCAGAGGAAGAAGAAAAAAAAAATCTCTCATTTTTCTCCTTTGTTAATGCAATAGAAATATCAGTTCAGAGGGCTTGGTGGGATTTTATAAAGCCAATGCCTGGATTCCTGCAGCAAAATGCAGGAGGCTGCACTTTCATGTTTTCCTGCTTGGTCTCATTTTAAATAATTTATAGGTCAAAGGAAAGTGTGGTAGGAGCCCACTCCTCGCCAAATAGCATGCAAGGGGCTTTCCTCTCCGCTTTGTCTCATCCTTCCTTCTAAGAACCCGATGCACACAATTGTCTCCTACTCACAAATGAGTAGACTGAGGACCAGGGTGCTTAAACCCACGTGGTCCACAAGCACACACCACTGAATTTAGTCCAACTTTTTGGAGGTTCCTGGTTTTTCACAGTGTCCTGTGGCTTTTGGAAAAGTGAATGCAAACTGGCCTGATCTAAATCAGGCTAAGTGCTGTAATTATGCCTAGTTAAAAATGCTCATTTTTTCATTTATGTACAAGCTAAAAGTGCTTTTTGAACCTCCTCAAAACTCACTGGGGGTGGATTTTGTTCGATCCTACGCTTAGTGGTTTCATAAGGTTTTAACTAGTGCCCATCAGCAGTAATGGTGTGGATTGCAATGGGCACTCTGGGGCTCTGAGGCCACTCTCTAAAGGGTTTCTGGCTTCCAGTGTTTGGGTTCTAAACAATTAGAAAAACTAGATATGGTTACAGCAATAGCCTTTCTAATTGAAAAATATAGGGTTTTTAAAACCAATGTCTCTATGAACTGCTTGGCAAAATGAATATTGTTTAATTTTCATTTTGAATTAAAGACTTGGAAACCTGAGTAATATCGAGTCTAATGATGAACTGAGCTGCGCCCAGCTCCTCTGAGAGCCATAGCAATGTATTAAAACAAGAATTATTTTGTGCACTGTGCTGTACTTCACCATCGGATCCTCAGCAGACTGCAAAACCACTACCCAGATAATGAAATTATAAAAGAATTTTAATTTCATGTTAGAACTTGTATTACAAATTATTAAGGAAAGAAACAGGGGAGGAAATAATTTCCAAGCAAATTCCTCCTGTGTATCCAAACTGGAAGGGATTTCTGCTTAGAAGGCTTGTGCAAAGTTTTATCAGAGGTAGCAGAACTATTCACAATGCAAAGTCTGCTTGAGGCAATGTGAATGTATCTAAATGTCAGGCTGCAGCTAAGTGGTGGACTCCTTGCCTAGTGCATGCAGTCTCCAGCACAGAGAAAAACATGAAGGACACTCAAGAGCTGAGTCAATAGCACAGAAAAGGTCATCTGCAAGTTATGCTACACAAACACTCATTTGGTAGCATCATAGCTGTATTAAATGGACCAAGATCAAGAAGTCCCTCCTTTGGGATAAACACACCAGTCTGAACAGACATCATATCCACAAATTTATAATGACTGATCCAGAACAACCACATGTGTGTGAAAAAAAAGATCTACCCTATCCCTCATGGAGCCTTATGTAAACTACATCAGACTCCCATGCAAAGGTTTGGGGTTTGAGCTAATGAAATAACTTCTATGTAGCCATTCTCATTTCAATGAAGCAAAAGGAAAGTTGTCAGATGCCTAAGAGGACAGGAGTCTACTCTCCAGTGAAAGAATGTTAGCAGTTGCCTCCCAACTAGGAACCTCACCCTTCATTTCATCTGGATGAGAACAGCTGGAGGCCCCTGCTGACTCCCTCCCACCAGAGCAAGGCCTGGAAGCTGCTGCTGGAGGTGGTCAGGTCTGTGCTGGCCAAGAGGTCGAAGCATGAGCCAAAGCTGGTTCCTGCTTGTCCCGTGCCTCCCCATGACAAAACTCAGACCAAGTCTCAGAGGATTCCAAATGTTCCTCAAGATGTGCACTAAATTATAACAGTGTGGGCAGAAATAGTCATAACCGCAAAACAATGAGTTAGTGAAACATAATTCACAGTCCTGAATGAGTGTTTCAAACAGGAAAACATACACATACCCACTTATGTGCATGCACACAAATGAATACATATACCCTATTAAGTTCAGTGAAATTTGAAAGTTTTGAAGGGTATTTAGGTGCTGTCTTAGATAGGAAAACACCATGACTATCAATAACTGGGGGAGGAAAGGGTTTGGCTTACACTTCTACATCGCTGTTCATTATTGAAGAAAATCAGGCACAAACTCAACAGGGCAGGAACCTGGAGGTAGCTGATGCAGAGGCCATGGAGAGGTGCTGCTCATTGGCTTACTCCTCATTGCTTCCTCAGCCTGGTTTCTGGCATCACCCAGGACTGCTAGCCCAGTGGTGGTACTACCTACAATGGGCTGGACCTTCCCCCATCAATCGCTAACTAAGAAATGCCTTACAGACTTACCTACAGCTGGATCTTAAGGAGACATTTTTTTCAGTTGAAGTTCTTTCTTCTCAGGTGACTCTCTCTTGTGTCCAGTTGACATAAAAACTAGCCAACACAGGTGCCAAAGCAACAAGAAAGACAATTAGTTTTCATTGTTATAAGTAAAGTCAGGCTACAGCTTTTTTTTTTTTTTTTTTACTTTTTCACTCATTAGCCTAAAAAGTAAACACTCTAGCAAATTATGTATAGCATTTTTTTTCTAGAAAGCAAATTCATCATTGAGGCAACCCATTTTACAACTGACTTAGAACTATGAGCCTGCCCTAGACTTAGGACAGAACTAGAAGGGGAAAGGTTACAGTGAAAATAATGCATCTTGTTCCGTGTCAGCAGCACACCCACTTACAGCCCATGTTTGAATATCTACAGCGTCATCAGTCTTTAAAGTTGATTTTAGTCTCAATTCAATTTCGTGTGCTGGCCACCTGCAACAACCTCTAGTGGACGTTTGCATCCACAAAGCTTTGGTGGTGAGAATAGAGGCATGCTCCCTAATGCTCTTCTGAGGCTTTGGAGCTGAGAGAGGAAAGCTCATCTTTGGAAACAGTTCCATAGCTTCTAAAGCATCAAGAGTGTTTCCCACAGGACATGCAGAGGAGGAGCATAGGGTCTTAGGAAGGACTTGGGAGACAGAGAAAATTCGGCCCTTGCACATGGAATATGGGGGACTTGGAGCACATTACTTAGCCTCTCTAATTACAATTGCCTGGCTTGCAAAGGAGGGACAATAGTGCCCACCTTGTGAGTTGTAAGGGACAAATGAAGAGCACGTGTAAAACATGTAAATTTCTTACCATGTGCCCAGCAGTCGGACAAACATGCAGATGTTTGGTGGTTCCTCTTGGTGGCTTTTCAGTCACTATTTTAACTATCATGTAATTAATCCATATCACATCATGTATGACTTGATAAAACCAGTTCACTACCTAGAGGAAAATAAACACATATATGATAAGGTAAATCAAAGACTTTTAGTTTGTTTTTACCAGTTTCGTTTTTACTCTCCCCATCAGAGAATGCCTGTCTGTGTCTTTGGGTACCAGTGGCAGAAGTTGCTTAGGAGAACATTGCCTATCACTTGGCTCTGCTTTGGGCTGCAGAAGCTAAAGAGCTCAAAGAGCTTTCAAAATCAGGTAGGGAACTGAAGATGTGTAACAGAATCTGTATTTCTTTCCTCAATGTGTCTCCAAAAGACCTCGGGACTTCAGAAAGCAATTGCTTTGCTTTGCCCCAAGGAATGTGGGTTTAGACTCCGAGAACCATGGAAATATCAGTGTAACCAACATTGGGCTTGACCAAAGGGCTCCATACTGCTGCAAATAAAATACAGGGTTTTCTTGTCAAACCTGCTCTGGAAGAAAAACCCAGTGATGACCCAGATTGAATCCCTTGCCATAGCGTGGTGGACACCAAGGCTAGCACTCTGTGTGGGGAAAGGGGAAGAATGTATGATGTGTCTTGCACAACTGAGTAAGTATGTGTGTGTATTACTGATATTTATATGTGTATCCGCATACGTGTGGGGAGAGAGAAAGGGATGGAAGAAGGAAGGGAGAAAGATTATTTTCACTTTGATAATTCCAGCAGATGATGGAATTCCTCTTCCAGATGAAGTTAGGATGGTAATGCTATCAGCATATCTCTTCTCCACAATATCCAAAGAAACTAGAATTAAACTGATCTAACTTCCAATAAATTCTTCCCCTTCACATTACTGAATTTAAAAATATCATATCTCAGAGGGCTCAGTGAGTCGATTGCTTATTGACTTTCTAGTGGGTCCATATAGTGTAATGAGTCTTTATATCTCTATTCTTAAATTGCTTATTGGATTCCTAAGATTAAACAAAGCAGATGAGAAAAATTACAGTGTTGGAAATTAGGAAAGCTGGTCAAATGAGTACATTATTATCCTATCAAAACTACATTTAAACTTTCCAGAATAAATATTAAAACACTGGAAAGGCGGCTTTTAAAAGCTTCTTGTAACAAGCAGTTCTTTATAAATTGATTATCTTTTTACAACTTTACTTACTATAATATGAATTTCCGTCTCCATATAAAAGTCTAATGACTTTCTCTAGATTAGATAACAAAGTCAGTTCCCAATTTGAGAGAATTTGTGCCATGGTATGAGACTCGTAATGAGATTTCTCCCCCCCAAAGGACTTAGAAATAACACAAAAAATTCAGAACCTTGGACATAACATAATCAGAATATTATTTTAAGAAAAACTGATGACTCAATGCTGTGTTTAAAATGTGTCAGAGGGGAAATAATACCACCAATGCTTCCCACTCCTGTAGCCCATAGCTTCTGGGCCCTGACACAATGTGGGTCCTGCTCCCCATCACAGGCCTCTCTCCCATTTGCTGTCTGATTCCAGATTTTTTCTTTGCTGACAGTGCCTAGTTTCTGAAGTCTGTCTGCTCTTCGAGAAAACTCCTTCCTCTTCCATTTCCTATTCTCTTTCTTGAATAGCGCACCGCACACCTACACAGCACTCATCTCCCACACGAGATTGCTCAGTGCTGATTTCCCTGAGTGAATCAGTCACTGGCTCTTTTACAGAATGGTAAACCATGATGCACAATCCTATCTGTGGAAGGAGTAATGGATAGCCCCATGGCTTCCCCTCTCCGGCAGCACCAGGACCTTCTCTTCTACCATGTTGAGGACAATGGGAATGAAGTTCCCTTCCCATGGTAAGGTGAAGACGCCCATCCTCAACAGGGTGACTGAATGATAAGCACTGAGGACTCATTCCTATTTCACACATAAAAATAAAATATCAAATCATGTATTAGCTTTGGGAAAGCTAGGGGAGTTCAGCCAGCCAGCCAGCTTACTATTTTAAGTAACGATAAATCAAATTAACCACTACCAGGGCTTTAACTTTCTCCCATCCCCTGTATCTTTCTCTTGATAAAAAATCAGCTTCAGAACACAATAGTACTGAGGGGCAAAAAGCCTCACGGAAGACACAAAGCACAGCAGAGAGAATGGGGTTGGAAGCTGCTGCGTGCTACCTAGACATAATGCCTTTGTCTGTAACCAAATCTCCTTTATAGAAACTTCTGAATCAAGGAATATGCATTTGCCAGAACAAATGGGCCAGAATGTGAATGAACGGAATAAATCAGAATGTAATCAGTTTCCACTCTGCTCTTTATTGCTTCTGATGAAATCGTCTTACCATGTCCTACTGGATTCGCCATTATCGGCTCTTCCTGGAAGGGAAAGTTATCCAAAAGCAGCCTAAATAATATCTGAAGTGCATTTATATGGAGGCTCTATTTGGTTAGTGTGCTATATTCCATTTTAAGGACAATGCTAGGATCATTATATATTTATTTTCATAGCTTTCTCTACTTATTTGGCACAGTTTAGTTCAAACTGCGCTCGTAAAAGCTCAAATAGACGAATGTTTAGGTCATATTTCTTCTGGTCTCTTAAATAGCTCTGTTGTAGCCACACAGTTAAACTGAAGAAGACATGGAGTGAGAGCTGTGCCAAGTGCCTCATTATATTTGCCTTCTCGCCATCACCCAAGTACATGTTCATTCACTCCTAGCAGGCCGTCTTTGTGCCCGCTCCCTGTCCCCATGAGCCCATTCTTCTGGTTGCATAAAATTAACTCCAAATTCTGTTTGCAATTATCTCAACAGTTTTCGTGTCTTTGTTCTTGAGTCATATTTCTTTTACAGTTTAGTGATTCGGAAGAAACATGTAAAATCTTCAGTTTATCAATTCTGAGTATTGGGTCCTCAGGGAGAGTATCTCTGCCTCAGGTGCTGTCTTAGTCAGGTTTTCTAGTGCTGTGAAGAGACATCATGACCATGGCAACTCTTAGAAAGAAAACATTTCATGGGGGTGGCTCGCTTACAGTTTCAGAGGTTCAGTCCATTATTATCATGACAGCATGTAGGCAGACATGGTGCTGGCGAAGTAGCTGAGAGTCTTACATGCTGCAGGCAGCAGGAAGTCAACTGAGACACTGAGTGGTATCCTGAGCATAGGAAAATTCAAAGCCCACCCCCACAGTGACACACTTCTTTCAACATGGCCATACCCACTCCAACAAAGCCACACCTCCTAATAGTACCACTCTCTATGAGATTATGGGGCACCATTACATTCAAACTACCACAGGTACCTTGTATCAAGAAATAGAAATGTTCTAGGTGTTTCTGGACCATGAGAAAGGCCCTCTTTTCTTTTAGCCCTGAATTAGGGGGTTATAGGAGCCAGGTTAATTTTCCTTCTGTCTTATCTGCTTGGAATTGAATATTTCAAATTTTAAGTGCTTCATAAGCTTCAAATGAATTATGACTCAATGTATTCAAGTGTGTAAATCGAGGAAAAGTAAAAAGACAATTGATTGTGTTATATTGCCAAAAGATAGCCAGGATTTCCTTGTTCTGGTTGAGAGCCAAGATCAGTTCGTATAACATAATGACCCACCTATCATGAGAACCAGAGCAACTTTGTGTTTCATAACTCTGTGTCTGAGGGAGTGGTGCTCCAGGCATGACATCACTTTCCCAGACATACCTGGCACAGCCATCCTGCACACAGGCTCACTAGCAAATGGACTTCTGCTTTTAATTCTCATTTATGTGATGCATAAAGAAGCTGAGACTCAGGGAGAGGTACTCTCCTTAAATGGTGTGTAATTACATCAAGAAGATATGTGAGATTGTTCAAAATGAATGTGTTCCTTTCACACACACAATTATGTCATAGCTGGAGGACATGCCCTAAGGGTGGCATGGTCTACCACGGGCACCATGCTGCATCAACAGGTAGTTCTTCTAAAACAGGAAGTGAACTGAGTAGTTGCCCAACACAAAGTCATGCAGAAAATTGGCAGATGTATTGAATCCAGAAAACTTATTTTGAGGCTTTGAACTATGCACAGGCATTTTCATCTCTATCGAGGAGGGAGGTCTTGGGGACGTTTCTTCTGAACACAGTCTACATGAATTGCTATGCCTCTGGCATTTCAGCATGGAGGCTAACGTTTCAGGTGCCAGGAAGAGTTTCTAGAATCTCAGAGGTGACTGACAGAGAGGAGAGCAAAACAGGAAGCTGGCATCATGGGCCATGTGAGGAAGAGGAGCAAAGGGGTCAGGAACTGTGGACACCTTTGAGAACTTTAAATAATTATAGAATTCAATAGTTTTGAAGAGGAGTGTGTCAAAAAGCATACATTACTTTTGGTTTCCTCTCTGTGTGTTACTTCTGTGCTCAATTATGTTTGTTTGGAGAATACAGTGCCATTAGCACACATCATATTAATTAAGATCTGAGGAAATGAGATGTCTAAATCCAGACATTGACAACTTAGATACCTCATTAAAGTGCAACACAATATCACCACCTTGTGTGTAAAACCTAAAACTTAAGTCCACTGTCACCGACCTATAAAGAACAACAGTTTGAGGCAAAGATCCTATCAACAGAGAAGGAAACTGAAACTTGGAGAGCTAATCAGAGTTCTCCAAGAACTGTGAGAAAACAGACACCCCACGGCCAGCACACTGTGAATTACCCAAAGCCAAGTCTGTGTGATGGATGTGTGAGAGTCATGGAGCACCTGCACATTCTCACTCTTAACCTTTAATCAGTGCTCTGCCTACACGCTCATATATTTAAGAGGTAGATGGAATGGCATTCAGTGTGCAAACCAGTTAAAGGAGCTGATGTGGAGATACATTTAACCAGGAACTCCAATGGGTCCTGAGCCTGAACAAAGTAAGAGCATTGGGAAAGGGCCAGTTATTTCCCCAAAGGTTTTTGTTTAAAGAGCCTACAAAATACAGCATACTAATGTCTAAGAAAATATGCACCTTATCCACTTTTAATTATTTTGCTTACAAATCACAAGAAAATTGTACATATGATTTATCATTTCTGTTTGTTTACTTGATCTAAACCTTCAAAAGATAAAGTGTCACAGGCACCAACACAATGACTATAATAACACCTTTAATATTGTTCTCTTGGCATTCCCATTACACAGTGAATTCCTTTGAAGGGTATTATCATGTCTCCGTGTTCCATCTCTGCTCAGGTTAGGGGGCTTCTGCAGCAGCGTATGCAAACTCATGCCCAGCCAGCACATGCCTTTATCATTGATTCCAGAGCATTGCAGCCAAGACAGGAGGAACAATGGGAAGATACTCAGTATGGTTTGCTTTGCCCTCCCACCCAAAGATTCAGCATCAAGCAGATTAAATGAAACTTTTCTCCCATTTGCACCAAAGACATGATTTGTTGGGGGAGAACTTTTACTTCCTTCCTCCTGGGTTATTGGCACCTAATGTTGAATGCTTGGCAAAAACAGCTACCAATTCTAATGATGCTTATGCCAGTGTTCTGTCTTACGCTGCCTGGCCAGTTGGCTCTCCTTCTGGCTCTGCTGTCTTAGCTGACCTCTTGTGACAAAACTCCCTGGGAACACAGCCCTGGCTTAGCTGGAGTCCTGTCAAGGTCTCCAATGCCCTTCCTACCCCAAACCCACTGTTGCCTGAGGGGTACAAGGTTTTAATCAAAGGCTTAATGCCAAAATTTTCAAGAAGGGGCAGGATCCTATCTGAATCACCTAGGGAGCTTTCCTAATTATAGCAACACCCCCCCACACACATACACAACCCACCGTTTCCTCACAGGAAGACTGTTTCTCCGCCCCCAGAAGCTGAAACCCTTTGACTTCAAGCACTGAGAGTAGGAAGTTAATCTTCTCTTGATTCAGATGGAAAATACCTCAAAAGAGGGAAATG
This sequence comes from Peromyscus melanophrys, assembly GCA_902168415.1. NCBI lineage: Eukaryota > Metazoa > Chordata > Mammalia > Rodentia > Cricetidae > Peromyscus > Peromyscus melanophrys. The sequence continues at coordinate 17,691 of CABHPR010133167.1, read as the reverse complement.
AAACCTTGTCTCCTAAGGATGAAGCTATAATAAAACCTTAATTAATTTGGACCCCATTAATTCAAACTGTGTGATAATTAGAAAAATGGTTAGGTTAAAGTTTACTTTTCCTCTAGCTAGGGGAACAGTGGCTGAAGATTACTTTCCTGTACCTGGGAAAAGTGAATTTGCTAAGCAAATTAGTACTTTCAAAGAGCAAAGCATCCATTGGGCGGGGCAAGCAAGTGGTTTTGAGACCATCTAGGTGGCATCTACAGATAAAAGAGAGCTGCTATAATGAAAATATCCCTACGCAGGCATCAGAAGAGCATCCCTGGACCTAGATCGACTGCTGTCAAGGAATAAAGTTATCAGTTCGAGGTAATTTAATTTTTAATCTTCACACCACCCCGATCTTCCTTTCCTTTAGTCCATGTTTCTATGGCTTACGGAGCTTGGCCTACTGCTAACTGAGAAAGCTTGTTCCAGTCATCACACACTGTCCACGTGCCCCAGGGCCCTTCTTTTGGCAACACAGAAGACAGCTAGACATAAAGTGGGAGACACTGCACGATACACACTTGTTGTCGCTCAGTGTGAGTATTGGTTGAAATAAAACTTGTATTTCCTCAAGTCTTTTAGTTTGGATAGATTGTGAAAAAATAAAAATTATTAACCGGGGGGGGGGGGGGGGGGTGTGTTGCTAGTGAGCCCTGTGGTCCTAACATTTGCAGAAATGGAAAACCTGGTTTCAATGAGATCCAGCAGTTAGCTTTACGACAGAGCTCCTAAGAGCCTTTCCTAAGCAAATAGAGAGTATGGATTTCTAGGAGAGCAGACCATAATTCCTAAGGTTCCTTGAAAAGGCAATCCTTTCTTCACTGTGCACCCTGGAAACACAATTCCCAAAGCTATCTACCCTCTTTGGAGTCACTAAGCCAGTTGTGAGCAGTTAATGGCTAGCCTCTGAGTTCTAATAGTTAACTAAAGATTTTCAGCTTCTATTCCTGCTGCCTAATTACTTCAACACATCAAATAGAAGTAAGAACAAAAAGTTGTACCCCATATTATTATATTTATCCTATTCCATTCAAGTTTCTTCAAATTGCTGACTGAACCCTCGGGCTTTGTGAACTGAAGTTTCTGAGTTTGATTTAAAATATTTTAATTAAGCAAAGCCTCTGCCCTAGGGCTTCCTAAAGCAATTTTCAAAACCTCACAAACAAATAAACATTTTACCAAAGGCCTGACCACTGACAAACCACAACCATTTCCAGGTGGTCACTTTTAACTTTGTTTTACTATGCAGAGAAGTATTTGATTTTAAATGACAACAATAAATCCCAAAGTTAGGCAATGTAGTAATGAAGTTATATGCCCTAGGCATGGTAAGAAAGGCAGGGCTCACCACAAAGTCCCTTTAGCTGCTGGAGAACCCATCAAATGCAGGGCTCTCTGGACCTGTACCTAATTTAGGCCTCCTCGGCTTGTGCTGAAGTTACTTCCAATTTTCCCCCAAAGTGTTAGGTTTTCATTTTAGCAACATACATATGTATTTCCATGCGGTTTACTGGGGAAGCCCAATGTGGGTTTTGAAGGAGATATTACTGTTATGTTTCTCAAAGCACGAGTCCCACTCTCACAGGGGAACTAAGAAATCCGAATTCTCAAGCCTCTGTCCAGATCTGCTGAAGTTCTGGAAGCAGTGGCCAATGGCCTGCCAAGATGCCAGGCAGTTCTGATGGGTACTAATGAGAGGGAACTGTTGGGTTAGAACAGAAACTTAGAAATCACATGTTGGGTTAGAACAGAAACTTAGAAATCACATGTGAAAAGGGCTGCATTTTTCCTAATCGTTAGTTTCTCTGTGTGCAAAATATTTTTGAAAAGCACTATTACGTACCTCAAAGGGTGGCTTTCAAGACAGAAAACTGAGGTTTTTTTACATAAAACTCTTCCAAAAGTGTCTGGCAGCATTCAAGGGGGAAAAGGCACAATGAACTGATGAGTCAACCCGTGGCTCTGGGGAGATGCGGAGCCTTGTTGGGAGAGGATAGTCATCTATTATAACTCCCTGGAAGGATGGCTCTAGAATGGCCTGCCAGAGGCCTTTGGCATTGTGAGTCCTTTGAAGATATGCACTTAAATTTGTTCAATGTTTCTAATAATCTGTTATTGCTACTCAAGTGGGTATACGCTGCCTACGGTGTTCAGGACATTCTCTTCAGTTACCAGAAGCAAGACCACTGCTTGCGATGAATAAGTAAAAGACAGCACTCTTTGGCCCGAGAAAGGGCTTGTGCTAACTAAGCCAAGGGAGCACTTGGCCTTTGGAGTTCAGAGGAGTGAAATGAGGGCGGAGATCAGTAGACAGTGGCAGTGAGGCCGCAGAAGTATGGGGACAGCAGAGCTGTAAGCTTGCCTAGGTGTCTGGGACTGTGGCCTCTGAAGCTGTCCTGCCTCTTCTTCCTCAGTCTCAGGTGCAGAACATGATTATTCCCGTTGCTAAACAAACAGCATAGCACGTGTTTCGTGGGAAAGAGGTTAATCTTCAAGCTTGGTTGTGGAGACGCCTCTACATCTGATCCCTCACTACAGACCCCTCCGGCTCTCAGTCATTGGAGCGCTAATACACCGCGCTGTGCCGTTACTGCTGTATCACTGCAGCCGTGATTGTGTCGAAATTAGTGCTGAATTGCTTAGTTTTGTTTTGAGCTCTTCAGTTCCCACAAGTACACCAGTAAAATTTCTAACGTCACAAAAGGTTCCAAGAACACAGGAAGGATGATAAACTCTGGCTGGAGCCAGGTTTTAATGATAAGCTTCTGCTCAGTTATTCTGCCCCTCTGCCTTGCCTTGGAAACCTCCTTTGATCCTGTCTCCCACTAAAATGAATTTCTCCAGCATGGGTTTCAATCTCATATTTGTATTCCACCTGGAATGCTTACAGTGACCCACCATCTCATTTCTCTCCTACCCTTCTGGAATTGGTCCTGCGGCTTGTTTCCTGCTTCCTAGGCTGAATTCTTAATTGGCCTTATCTCCCCGTGATCACCTCTGGCCCGGCTGGTAACCAGTCCCTAGAGAGGAGCGCACTCTGATGAGAACACAGTACTTGCCTCCCATTAGTCGAAATAGCCCTGGGACTGCAGGTCTGCTCACAGGGAATCAATTGAACCCATACAGCTCAGCCTTCTGCAGCTCTTCAACCCCCTACCTGCTTTTCCAATATCATCTTATCAGTTCCCTTCTGATCCAATCCATTACAGGAAAGTGAAGTATACTTCATCTATTAGCTGCTCCTTTAAAATTCTGTTAAGACTCGGGGAACGGAAAAAGGCAGAAAGATAAATGCTCAAAAATGGAAATTTTGGTCATTTTGAGAAAGGGGTGTCGAAGTCTGGATGCTTGAGGAGTTTCATTATATACTTCAAAGTGAAATTAGCACTATTTCTGGGTTTTATTCATCCTTTTGAAATACATACCCGTGCTCATAATATCCCGTCTACTCTTAGGAAACTCCTTCTTAAGATTGATTGATCCTCTAATCTCTTCCTGAGACTTCTTGGCCTTTGAAGAGCATTTCCTGCGTCATTAAGATTTTCATTTCCAGTTCTTGAGATAGACAACAAACATTACTTCTCTGGTTTTATGGGGCAGTTGGGCCCTTGTGATTAGCAAACACCTGAGCTTCCTGAACTGTCAGTTTGTTCAAGAGTGCCTCCAAGGGGCTGATGATGCTCCCAGTCTTGCGTGGCGCTGTTGGCCTTGGTAAAACAGCTCCTTTCCAAGTTGGGTGGGTTGCGTTGTTCTCAGGTCATGGTGGTCTCTATAATATGTGATCATTAGACTAGACAGGGTCCCTGGGCCACTTGTGTGTATTTGTCAAACATATTCTCAGACGTGGTCAGCAGAAACGTGAGAGAAAGACAGAGTTCAACGGCGTGGCTTCTTTCTAATTTCAATTATCTCATCATCGCTGTAAATAGAAAGGAGACAGGAATGAATTGTATTCTCCAAAGAAATGGCTTTTCTCCACTGCAACTCTTTGGTTTCCAGAATCAGCCATATCACCCTTGTTCACACTGCTAGTCATCCATGCTCACATTGCTAGTCATCCGTGTTCACACTTTCTCCAAAGCCACAAAAATGAGGCCACTTTGTCTGAGAAAATTCTGATTTTGAAATGTGCCTGGCTCACCATCACAGGGGCAGAGCGGTTTTCTCCATTACCTTCCCCACAGAATATTTTGCGTTTGAGCTACAGACAGGGAGCGGGGACAAAGCCCCAGCCCTGCCCACGGCTGAACCCATTCAGGGTTTCAGTGAGCATCAGGCAACTTCCTGAGCAAAATCAGCCCAATCTTCCATTTCCTTATTTCTTGTGACATTGAGGTGACAGAAACCAAAGGCCATAGGTTGTTTTCCTTATAATCCTTGGATCTTTACTCTTCATCTTCTGTCACAATAAAGTATTGTTAACTTAAGTATTGTTAAGATAAGTAAATGATAGCATTCCCCAGAAAAACAGACTAGAAAAGTTCATTGTTGGGAAAGAACACAAAGTGCCTTCAAGCTATGAACTTTTTCCTTTTTCTGTAAAAATAGTAGATAGCAACCAGCCTCGCAATGCAAGAGGAGTAATCTGCAATCGCCTCATTCCATGGCCTCCTCGTGGCCTCAAGAGAAGAAAAAGGGCAGCTTTCCATTGAGAAGTGAGCCATGAGGCTGCCGTGGTGGGCATGTTCGGGTGCTTATATAGTGTCAGCATCTGAGGAGAAGCTATCTGGAACAGCAAATGATCTCTGAACAGCCCATTTCTCTAAACTGCTTCAATTTATACCTACAATTGGCCATTTATCCTGCATGGGCGTACAGTGATTTTCTTTACCATTTTACAAAGGATTTTTAAGTTATTTTGAAAACTCTTTGCCACACAGGGCTTCTTCAGGAGGCACCAGCTCCAGGCTCACTCTCTATTGGCTTCTGCTCAGGGACCAAGAGAAACCAGAACTTTCATTGGCAGTTAGACAAACATACTGGCTGGGTGCCTGCAAATCTATACCTCTTTAGCTATGATTTACACACAACTCTATCTGATGTCCATACCATTTTCCTTGGTGTTAGAAAAAATGGTAAAAAGACAAGCTATCTATAATTGTTGTCGTACGAATTGTTTGGTCTCTTAATTCTTTCATGACACAAACAGTATTGTTTTGAAAGAAAGCTTTTTTTTTTCTCCTGTATATTCACTTGACTTCTCAGAAGAGGATCTTGTTTCTTGTTACATTTGAGGCATTGTTTGGGGACAATCGTTTTTCATGAACTCTAAGAGAAAAGGTAACATTGTTTTTCTCTTACTATCTCATGGTTCACATAGGACATTTCACTTGAACATTTCCCTGATAGGATTCCGTTATCTGTTGTTCCTTCATCATTAGGCGATTTTCTAATGTCAGCACTGTAAAGAAGCATTTGTCATATTTTCATAGTTGCATTCAGACATTCTGATTGCAAAAACAGTACAGTTGGTCTTATCTTATATTAAGCCATTTGGATAAGGGTCTGGAAAGATGACGACTGCTCATTGTATTTCTTCAGTGTCTTGCACAAAGCATCCATGCAAAAGGATTTATGGATTAATTGACAGGTGAATGAATCATATATGCCCTATGTTCTATCAAAATTATTTTGACCTTTTAAAATAGATGGACTTCTGCTGACGGGGTTTCATTAATACCCTTGAAGATCTATTTGTTAAATAAAGGAACTCTTGGCAATGGCATTGAAGAAAATTGCAACTTACCCATTTCCTGGCTGGTAATATTAGACGTCAAAGTGGGAAATATAATGCTTGCATAACAAGGTTGTTCTCAGAACCAGAAATGATGTGTTTTAAATTCCTGTCCTGTGGTGGTCGTTCTGTATGTAGAGGTTACTGGTGCTTTTGCACTGAGAAACAACAAATGGAATGCACCTAGGGTGCCTGACATGCTCACCAGCTTCTGATTAGAGTGCCCATCATCCCCAGGGATCATCTTTCGTTTCTGAGACCCAACAACCCTCCTAGAGACCCAAACCAAGGCTTGGTATCTGAATCTAAGGCAGTCCCACAAGGTTGGCCGGTGGCATTCCTCATTAATACAATAGCAAGATGATAGTAAACAGTTGCATCCTATTTGCCCTGAGAATCTTCTCCCTGAAGTTTCCCGAAGACCTAAAGTGACAGGCGACAGAGAAGAGCAGGTGTGATGGGTCTGTGAAAAGCACGGTGATACCATAGGCTCTCAGAGTCACAGGAAATGTAGTTAGAGACAGGCAGGAGGCACAGAATGAGGGAGCCATGGACAAGCCCACTCCACCAAACTGCCTCCATGAGTGGCATTTGCTTCTCGGGAATGTGTCAGACCACCTGGGTGTCTGGCTGTGAGCAGCCAGTTCCTGTGTCTCTTTATTTCCCATCACATTTAACCTTTGTGATCAATCCCCTCCAGGGGATGGACCCCTGTTCCCTGTGAGCAGCCTGAGCAGCCTCAAGTGGTGATGGAAGGTGAAGGCTGCACAGCTAAAGGGGGTGCTGACCTAGCGCGGTCTCTCACCTCCATGTCAGCTAAAGGAGGTGCTGACCTAGTGCAGTCTCTCACCTCCATGTCAGCTAAAGGAGGGTGCTGACCTAGCACAGTCTCTCACCTCCATGTCAGCTCTTTATTCTTCACCCCTTGGCCTTCCTCTCCTCTCTGCCTGATCAATGCCAGTGTTATGACGGACCTTGAAGGCCATTCTCACAACCTCACCATAGGGATAGTCATCCAGCCCTGGCCTTGGTCTTTCCTGTCTCTACTTCATCTTTCTTCTTTGGAAATTGTATCTCTCCTTTTAGGGGAAGCATCATGAATCCATCTGCCCTCAAACCCTTCCCCAAGATGCCGAGTTTCTGTAAAAGTCCTCCTTTCAACTTCAGTTTCTGTCTCTTTTCTTCCTTATTCAGCCAATGAGTGAGCACAGATCTGAAGCTCAGCTGGACTTCCTCAACTCCACCCCCTTCCTCACTCTTCCCTGGTTGCTCCGTATGAACACTCTGGGGTTGTTTTTCCATCTTTCCACCACACTCTCTCTTCAGAGTGTCTCCTGGTCCCTCCCATCCAGCCTTACTGTCCTCATTATTCTATTCTATTGCAGTTTTTCCTGGTAGAACCTGCTCCATTGTTGTTGCCAGTGCTGGGGTGACAACACACTCGTCTCTTAGTTTGGTTTCTATTTCTCCAATGAAACAGAAGCTCCAGAGACCAGCATCTTGTTCACGCCCTATAGTGACTCAGTGCCAGGCTCCTAACAGATATTCACTAAGTAAATACTAATAAATCGAGAGCTTATTATTCCAGTGATTGTGTCTGGCCTGAATTTCTTTTGGTTTTTCCCACTAGACTTTTTGTTGTTGTTTGATGTTTCCTTCTTTTCTCCACCCATCTAGACGACTCTATTAACAACTCTGAGCTTTCCTGAGTCCTTTGAATATATTCCCTTACATGAGTTGACTCAGGTGTCTTCATTACACCTTTTAAAAATGAACTCTAGATATGCACCTCATAGTCAGTGCTTGAAGTCTCATGACCCAGCCCCAGGTGCCCAGCTCAGGTCTCTGTAGACAACAACAACAAAATGAACTCCCACCATCGCACAACTCTCCATGTTAAGACTCCTTTCTCTCCACTAGGTATCCTAGCTCTGCACTCTGTGGCTAACATGAACCAACTTGGTATCCTTTCCTTAAGAAAAGTAAATCATGGAACTGGAGGGTTAAGTGTGTGCTGCTCTTGCATAGGACCTGAGTTGAGTTCTCAGTACCCATATCCAATAGCTTATGACCACTGGTAAAGCCAGCTCCAGGAGACCTAATGCCCTCTTCTGGCCTCTGTTGAGTGAACCGCTTCATGTGCACATAATCTCACATGAACACACACACACACACACACAAAAAAAAAAAAAAAACATAATTTAAACTAGATGTATTTTTTAAAAGTAAAACAGATTAAAGTGATCAACAGAGTTGACATGAGTTATTAATATCTACAACCCATGAACAGTTCTTTGCATTCCAGTCAAGGAGCATATTATTCCAAAGTTATTTCCTGTTTCTGGATGTATATTGGGTTTTGAGGAATAGCTTGCTGAGGTTCTTGACATAGCTTCTTCCCTACCTCAACTTCTGTTTTTTTTTTCCCAATATATTATATCATTTCCCTTCTCTATAGCAGAATACCATGAGAGATGGAGAGAGAGAGAGAGAGAGAGAGAGAGAGAGAGAGA
>CABHPR010133166.1:37374-47397 GCA_902168415.1 Peromyscus melanophrys | reverse complement strand
ACACACACACACACACACACACACACACACACACACACACACACACATTTTAGATGAAGGTATCCTTATTATTTTCTTGTCTACAGGTACACAGCCCATCAGAGAGCTCTCTGCTTCAGTTTCAAACAGGGAGAGTGTATGCAACCTTGTGGGAAGGAAAACCCACTTAGTGCTTTCAGACTTTAGCTGGTAAAGCCCTTCTCCCTCTCAGCCAGTTCTGAAGGCAGTGATTCCCCACTTGACTGAAGTGCAGCCCAGTGACTGGGAAAGTCAGATAACTAGGGTGTAAATCCAGACTGCTCCACTTTCTTGGCGTGAAACCATAGGTGTTAAAGTAACATTGTGGAGCTTTCACTTCCTTAGCTGTAAAATGGGATATTTGCCATTGCTGTGTGATGTCAGAGCTAGTGACACAATCCATACAACTGTGGAACAGAGTCCTTGTCAGCTACCAAGTACTTAGTCATTGTTATCAGTGTTAACAACGAGCAAGTGCCTGCTGCATTGGCCATGGTGGAGACAAAGGCTGAAATTATATCCCTAGGAAGAAAAAGACATTAAAGAATGAAGTTCATTAAAAGCAATACGATTTGGAATACAAAGCTTAGTTATAATGAAACACTGTTGCATAGCTGGGCTTATACCGATCCATTTACAATATGAGATTAATTAGATGATTTATCTTATCAAAGCACTGGTAACAATGGATGTGGGAGGTGACTTGGCAGGAAAATGTGCCAAGTGTGGTGGTTTGGTTGAGAATGGTCACCGTAGGCCCATATATTTGAATGGCTGATCACCAGGGAGTGGAAGAGTTTGAGAAGGATTAGAATGTGTGGCCTCAAATCTTCAGTTCAATTTTCTGGAGTAAAACTTAGATTTAAAACCAAGGAGCTTGGCTGCTGATCATATGAAAAGAAGATACTCCCGTGTCAACATGTCTTCCACCTTAGCCATGCCATGTTTCACTTGCAAAGAAAGATGGTGAGAGTTTCTTTGCACATCTCCACAAGTGCACAGTCCTATTGGTGCACATCTCCACAAGTGCACAGTCCTATCAGTGTCCGGCATCCTGGTCACTCTAGATGTCTCTCGCTGCCATGGGGCCTATTGTGCATTCCATCACGTCGAGGTCTGTAGTATCTTTGCTGACCCCTAATCGTTATCTTCCGTCTTTGGTGATAAGATGACCAATTTTTTTTGCCTCCTTTTTAATTAGGATGGACATTTTCTTATTGTTGAGCTTTGAGAGTTCTTTGTATATGTTGGTTAACTGTCTTTGATTAGATGAATGTTGTGCACATATTTCCTCCTCGGCTCTGGCTTTTTATTCTAGTGCCAGTGTCTTTCACAGAGTAGAATGTTTCATTTTAATGGCGTTCTCAGCAATTTCTTTTGTGGAGGATACCTTTGTTCATTTTTTTCCAGAGTGCCACCACTAAACCCAAGGTCATCTGAGCTTTCTTTCATTTTAGGATTTTTGATAGTTTTGGGTTCTCCATCTGGAGTTAATTTTGGAGAAGGGTATAAAGTGCGTGACTAGATTCCATTCCCCTCCCCCGCCCCAGACATGTCTGTTTGTGTCCTGCCTTTGGTATGGCTGTTCATCATCTGGAGGAGTCACCATGGAGGTTGGCAAAGGCTTTTTACTGATTCCTTTTGGACTGGTTACTGTTAGCACTTGATGCTAGCAGCCAGAGCTTCTCCTTCTCCCAAGCAAGGCAGGCTGTAAGGTTCTAAGTAGGAGAAGCTCCTTGCTGCTTTCCCCCACCTACCAGTTTTTGACACATTGGATTAAATTTCAGCCCTGGGCCAATCTGTCAAGGAAACAGGAAATGTCTGTTGTGATGACATATTTGCCTGCAGCTGAGGTCTGAGACCAGGTAGGTAGTCGTTTTTTATAGAGAAGCAATTTCTCTCCATGGGAGAGGTTGAATCGCTGGGTCAGCTCAGCCCAAAACCTTTTGCTTTGTGTGGATGAGCCTTTGATAGTAAGAAAATCTTTTGATAAATATATTTAGCCGTGTTGAGAAAATTCTTGAGAAACTTGAGGAAATAAAGGAGGCAGTCTTTTGGGGATGACTACCAGGAGAAATACCAAACCTAACTATATAGTGATTTTTGTCAGTATTCAAAGAATGGGTAAATGGCTGTAGCATGGTTATCAGTGCCCTGAAGAGACTGAGTGATAAGAGGCAGGGAAGCATATTTTTCATCACCCCAGAGGAACCTACAGTTCTGACAGATATTGAAAACTACAGAAGAATCCCTGGTTCATTTTTTCATCTCCTGTGAAAGATAAGGACTTGCTGCTGCTATCACCCTGAGCTGGCTGTGGGGTAAGGGAAGTCACTGCCATCTTTCCTTCATGCTGTCCTACCTTTGTGACTCTGCTGCGGGAAAAATCAATAGTTGATGCTGAGAACAAATCTAGCAGCACCCACAAAGCGCTGCTTCCTGGTGCCTGCCTAACAAAGACATCACTTGTGGCCTTGGTAAAGAACTGTAATGGCTACAGAGGGCCTGGATCTTCTGGGCTGGGGGAGCCACTTTAGCAATGGATGCTGAGGTGTCTTCTCTGTGTATCATCTTTCGTACCATTCAAAACCAGCTACAGATGCAAGCGGAAACCTCGTGTAGAGGAAGGCATTGCACATGTTGAAAGTCAAAGTTCCTTCCTCCTGGCTCCTGGAGGAGGAGCCTGGGGTTGGGCTGCTCAGCTGGGGCCCAGGAGCTGTCGGTCCATTTTCCCTCGAAGCTATAAGGTACTCACTTGTCTAAAAAGCTAGAGAGCATTGTGGAACTTAGCTGGAAATACCGCTAGCAGTATTCACAAAGCTCCAGGCCTCCCAGGCAACCACTTTGCTGTATTGATCAGTGACCTTCATTCCATTTTCTAAATATAAAAATTGCTTTGTGCTTTATAGGTTGATTTACAGCTAACCCCACACATGTGGATACCTTTCAGACGAAATGATCACCTGAAGGCATTTACCAATGACTTAGGATTGGTCATCATAATCACACTGGTCATTATAACAAGGTCACCACACACAGTGTGTCCAGACCTCATGCTCCCTTCCCTTATTCACCCTTATGAAGATCTTACTGATACATCATCTACAAGTGCCTCAGAAAGAGGGACAAAATGCTAAAGGAGGCTGCTGTGCATTTTAACATGCGTTTTTGGTTAGTTGTGTTTTGAAATTTTAGCCTATTGCTTTCTTATAATATGCTATCTAGTGGCATTGACTCATGGTGTAGGTCTGTAGTTGCGAGGTCAAGCTATACGTTGGCTGCCCTATTTTTAAATAGGCTGCAGGCTATTATTAACAACAATAATAAAGAAAGGTATCCACATTTCACTCAGCCCTCTTTCAGCTAAAATTGGAGCTGGACAGTACTATGTTTCTTTGTAGATGAGGAAATTCTTCCACATAGCTGGTAAATGGTGGAATCAAAGCCAAATTGGTATCACTCCAATGTGCCAGTTGCCAGGCTTCTCTACAGAGCTGTGTGTGGCAGGGCGTGAGCTCACTGAAGGCTGTGGAGGTGTGGGGATGGGGAGAGGACATGAGGATGCCTTTTGGGAGCAGCTCTGACTGGTCTTTTGGAGACTGAAGTCTTCCTTTCCCAGAGGCCACCTATGTCTTGTGTTTATGATACAGTTAATGGTTTCTACCAGCAGCGACAAAGCCTTGAAATAGGTAAGCCTAGTCAGATGCCAAGACTTGAGGGTGTTTTAGCAGCTGGCCCATTTGCTATGCCTGCTTCCTCTGGATACTCTCTCCTGCCTCCGGTGACTGTCACAGCAGGTGTATCATAAGACCCACTGACCAGCACTGATTATTTAGTGTTAGACCCCCCAAGCTAAGCTGGGTCAGCCACTGTTGTTTTACTGGGGATGCAGACATGAGACTTAGAGGTTCTAGCCATGGTGGGGGCTGTGAGTGTCCTGGGAAGAGGAAAATGTCCACCTGCAGCAGGAGTGGGTGATATAGCTGCTTAAAAGCACAGAGACAGAGATGAGGGGGGCAGTTACATTCCAGGCACAGGCTCCATCTGTTTCCAAGGCTCCTAAGTCCTTGTCCTGGTGCTCAGTGTGATTATGTATGAAAAATTTAATATCATAGAATAAAGCTACATTTTTGCTTAAATTGATTAAGTAGGCTTCTGGTATTGGAACAGGGTTTTGACCTGGAGCGTCTATGGCCCACGTCCAGGTAGGAGGAGATGCCTGAAGAAGTGGGAGATGCAAGTGTGGTGGTAATGCTGAGTAAGGTAAAGAATCAGAGAAAATAACTGTATTCCTATGGTTTCTGTACAACGCTGAAAAACTGAAGACCCAGAACACAGTGCCAGGTGCAACATGATGATGAACTGTTGAGGTGGGAAGAGGAAAGCCCACCCAGGCTCTGTGACTTCTGTCATGGAGTGGACATGGTGACCGTGGACAGGAGGATGGAGGATCAGGAAGCTGCAGCTGATTCATGAAAGGAGTCCATGGTGGGAGCAGGGAACCGTGGGCACCAGCAGAGGAAAAGAATTTGTGAACCCACCCAATGGAAAACTCCCAGGAAGAGAGCTGGAGTGGCTCTGGGCTCCTGGGATTCTGAGGAGGTCTGTGGCTGCAGGCACAAGCTGAGTAGGACAGAGATCAAACCTGGGCTCAGATGGAGGGCAACTAAGCAGAGTTATACTGCTGGACTCACATGTGGCTAAGGCCATCCTTAATTGTAAATCTTTGTCTCTCTGTTGTGAGTCTGTGAGGTGCTAACCGATTCTCACAGAAAAAGATGCGCCTCTGTCTATTTTGAAATGGTCCCCCATCCTTCTTCTAAGGACACTCCATGGCTCAGTGAACAGTAACTGAAATAAAGGAAGAGCCCAAGGAGAGAATCAGGTGGAATTCTTTCTCCATTTTACCATATTAGCTTTAAAATGAAAGAGAAAGGCAGGTCAATGACCCAGTGGTGAAGGGCACTGGCTGATTTTCCAGAAGACACAGGTTCAATTCCCAGCACCCACATGGCTCACAATCATTCCTAACTCCAGTTCCAGGGGATCTGACGCCCTCTTCTGGCCCCCACAGGCACCAGGAATGCACATGGTGCACAGACACACATGAAAGTGAAACACCCACGCACATAAAATAAAAGCAAATCTTTAAAAAATTTAAAATAAAAAATAAGAGAGAAAGAAATTACTTTGCAGAAAGTGTTTGAGAAATGATAGGCTACACAGAGAAAGAAAACACTCTCTAGATAATAAGTAGAAGATATTTATCTAAAGAATATTCAGATTCTGTCTTCTAGAGAGGTTTCTCAGTCTTTACTGCAGTAAATCTTGTGACCCCTGAGCAGAGACTCTCCCCCTGTGTGGTTCCAGCTCAATCTGGCAATGTGTCAGGTTGTATTTGTGAGAAATTGATAATTTATGCACCATTTCACATGCTTTATATGTGCATAAAAGAGAAATATTCTGGGTGTCGTTGTGCTTCGTTGAATCTTTGCACATGGTGACCTGAGCATGTTTACTCAGAGCATTATAAGCAATTAATGATTCACCCATCTCCAGGGAACATTTCCTGGGGCTCAGGAAAGGCAGTTTGTAAGCACAGAAAAACCTTATTAGTTTGTAGGGAAGGGGTGATAAGATTTCAAGGATAGCCTTGTCCTGGTGGAATACTCATTTTTGGGGAAGCTTCTTACAGTTCAGATTGCGGTAGCAAAGAGGCTTTTGGTCTCCACTCACGTTAATCTTTTAAGTGGAAATGAAGCCGCCTAGGAACTCACGGACCTTCAGATGGAGAGGTGCCTGGTACTTAGACCACGGGCACCTTAGGAATCACAGTGGAGAGCAAATGTGGAATGGGACCTGTGGGCCTCTCAGGATTTTCCTCCTGGGTCTGAGTCAGTGGAGCTGGGCAGACAGCTTTGTTTGTTTCTGGGAGGCAACTCATCAGCAAAGGACAGGACATGCCTCTCTGACTGATGGGCTGTTAGAGGTTTAAAGTGTTTGCCTTGAGTGACCTTAGGGAAAAACACCATCCTCTCTGGCTTAATGCGAATTAAATTTTCGATTACTCCAGAGGAAGGAAAGGCAAAGGCTCCAAGCATGCTTATTTGTGGGAAGGAAAATGAAATTAAACACTCCAGCAGAAGGAAGCTGAGCGCCTCACAGATCCCAGGGCATCACCCCTTGCCACTCAATGGCAGTGAAAATTTGATTTGAGGGGAACAGATATTTTAACTGGAGTGCCCTGCATCCATCGCAACATGTTTTGATTCTGAGAGAATAACTATACTAATTTGTATAACCTGGGAAGGAAATGAAGCATTTCCATATTTCTTTTTCCTCTCCGAAGGAAGAGTACTTCAGATGTCTTGAGTAGTCAAAGGAGAATTCTGCATAGGAATGTGTGGTCCTCTTCAGGGTATCTTTTAGAGATTTGCCATGTACATGGGTGTAGAGGATCCCCTCCCTGGGGTGTTCAACAAACACAGGAATCTGAGAAGGGAAGAAAGTCTCATAATTTTCACAAAAGTGAAAATTAAGTGGTATTTTCTTCTGCTTGAAAGAAGGCAAGAGGAAGTTTGTGTGTGTATGTGTGTGTGCATGTGAGCATGTGTGTCTGAGTGTGTGAGAGTGTATGCTTCCTTGAGAGTTTGGGCAAGCGGTCTGTTCTATAGGCCAGAAAGACCAATTGTCCATAGGTTATTTGAGGTCTAGAATCGAAGGTCTGCGATGTAGCTCAGTGGTAGAGCACTTACCTAGCATCAGTGAATTTCTGGGTGTGATCCTCAACACTGGAAAGGAAGATTAAGTTTCCACGAATTTGGAGTAATTTGGCTGTTGGTATTCTTGGCTAGGACACACCCCATTGGATGTGTTTGATTTGGAGAAGGTATGACTTTGAGACTTGTGAATATTCTCTATAGCATTTGGTTGGAGGCATGTGTGGTGCTGAGGGCCCCCAGCACAGTGAGAACACATTTTTTCATGGATCTCCTCCTGCAACAGGCTGTCTGGAAACAACATAACAGCAAACTATGAAAAGATAAGATATGAAGGCAAAACAGACACCCTCCATATTCCCAAGCCTTTTTGTAATACACACACACACACACACACACACACACACACACACACACATACACACATACACACACGTATATATATAATGGTATTTCATTGTGACATTTTCTATATGTAGATAATATGACTTCACTATATCTCACGCCCATTCCCATCTCTTGGCTCCATTGTGCACATCCTATTCTCTAACATTTCTCCTTCTACTTTTCTTTCTTTGTGAGACTCTCTGTTTACATGTTTTTCTGTGTCTAGCTTATCCCACTAACATAATGATCTCTGGTTCCATCCATTTTCCTGCCAATGACATGAGTCCCTTCTCAATGGCTGAATGATACTCCATTGTGTAGGTAGTCCACATTTTCTTTTTCTGTTCATCATTGATGGGCTGTCTCCTTTTTGT
The DNA here is from genome assembly GCA_902168415.1 of Peromyscus melanophrys. Taxonomy (NCBI): domain Eukaryota; kingdom Metazoa; phylum Chordata; class Mammalia; order Rodentia; family Cricetidae; genus Peromyscus; species Peromyscus melanophrys. The sequence goes on along the minus strand of CABHPR010133166.1, from coordinate 39,899 downwards.
TTGGAGTGTTTTTCTGATTTTTGTCAGAGTTGGCCTATAACTCACTCCATAGCCCAGTAGGCTGGTTGTTTTATACTGTTGGGGGGAATTGAATGGCAATTAATACAACCACGATGGAGCTAGGCATGGAGGTGCCTCAAACACTCTTGTTTCTGTAAAGTGTACTGAGATCTGATATTAAAGCAATAGCTTCCATTTATGGTTAGGGCTTCAGAGGAGATATGCTAGCCTGATCTACGTATCAAGTTCCAGAAATATATAGTGAGACCCTGAGTAAAAAAAAAAGGTATATGTGATATAGGTGGTATGTTCAGCTGTGTATTAGTTTAGATTTTCAGTCACCAAGCAAGATGCTCCAAAATTGAGAAAAATGTACAAAATCCTGAAGCCTTTATGCCACTAGCCATTGTTATGACATCTGATTGTCTCTGAGGCACCTGAGGATGTTTGTGGTATGAAACATGCCTTGCATGAAGGAAGCCCCTCCATATCAGGAAAGGGTTAGGCTATAGTTGCTTGTACTGTTTAGCTTGTGAATAACTCTTGTGAAATCTCATATCTGAAATGAGTTTTTAACTAAGAACTAGACTCACAATAGTCCTTTAGAGTATGGTGGGAAATGAGTGTTCCCAGGTGGAGGGTCAATGGTGGTGGTATATGCCAAGTTCTGGTCACCCACAATGTGCAGGACGGCAGGCAGAGAGCTTGAGTTCTCACAACTCTATTAAAGAGCTTTCCAAGTGTCCACGTTACAGATGACAATTAGAAGCTCATAGAAGTCACACTTAGCTCTATGTTGACTCGAATCGTGCTCAGAGATGTCTCAATCAAGTCTGTATTGATGTAACAAGGCTGGGTAATGTATAGAGAAAAGAGGTTTTCTTAGATCAAAGTTTTGGGGACTTAAAGTCCAAGATGGGACAGCATTCTCAATTTGACTGTGGTTGGGGCCTCATGGTGAATGGCATTCCTTGGAGAGACAGGAAACCAAGGAACTGAAGGCTCAGTCTTGTTATTTGATAGCAGGTCACCTTCATGGACACAAACTTGGGTCCATGAAAACCACCTTAACGTCTTCTCGGGGCAGTGTTGCCAATGACCTGGCCATCCTCACCAGGTTCACTTCTTGTAGGCTCCACCAGCTCCCTGCATTGAGGACCAATGCTCCAAAACATGAATTCTGGGCAGTAAACCACATCCAATCCACAGCAACTCATAAAGGACCTTGTTGTCTAACAGTAACAACCGGTGTGTAATGCTGCTACTCCTCTCTTTAAGGTGAAATGAGGTAATGGAGAAGAAGGACAGAGAAGAAAAGGAGGAGAAGAAAGAGAGACAGGAGAAGACTGCAGGAGGAGGAAGACAGGGTGGACAAAGGAACATACCATTCATGTGTGCCTGAGGCTCGAGTTTAATCAGTCTGTGGGGACCAGAGAAAGCCCCGAGCGTGTGGAGTCCTGAATGAATGTGTGCTGTTGACGTGGATATGGCCATGTCAGGGGCCCCCAAATCTCAGATCCATGGGAAAACATCAAAGTCTTCCCTCCTGGTCTGAGTGTGGATGTTGATGGTGTGTGTAGGAAATGTCCACCATAGCCTTCTCCCCTGGGACATTTACAGGCTGAAGATGCCTTCCCTACAGACTGCTCCTACTGAGATTAGCTAAACCTGTCTCCTTGTTCAGCTGCATACCATAAACCCGCCTCCTCTATCCGAGTGTAAAACTCATACTTCCTTGTTCTGCTGCATGCAGTAACTCCACCTCTCTGTTCAGCTCTGTGTAGTAAACATGCTGAGCTGCTGGGGGTTGGGGGCTAAGACTTCTCCGCTAGAGAGCCCAGTCTACCCAAAACCCAGTTTCTTGTACATGAGTCCAAATGCCTCTTTTCATCAGTCCCTTGTCACCCTAGTCAGGTCCATCCCTGGAGCCATGCAGGACCTGACATTAGAGTCTCTGTATTTTCTCTGACAATTGCAAGCTTGTTCCAGGCAAAAGCCAGGCATTTCATGAATGAATATATAATCTAATTTAAATTGTAAAGAACTGTCAAGAAGGACAATTGAACCTTGCTTTTTCCTTTCTGTCCCCCCACCACAGCCTTTTCCGAAGACAGCAACTACCCTGTATCCCAGGTTGGTTTGTAACTCACTATGTAGCTCAGGCTGGCCTCAAACTCATGCTCTGCCTCTTAAGCACTGGAATCATTGGTGTGAGCCACCACACCCAGTTTCTATCCCTTGCCTTTTATAAAGGTTCACTAAATGGAAAGGTTTACCCATTATCACCCAAGGCATGAGTGATGGAGCTTGGCATGAATCCAGAGAAATCCTATAGGACTCTAGATTCCTAATAAAATGAAGAAAACTAATCAGAAGTTCAAACATCAAGGTATTTTTAAATAATTGAACAGATACTTTAGTGCAGAGAGAGAGACAGAGAGACGGAGACAGAGAAAGAAAGGGAGGGAGGGAGGGAAGGAGAGAGAGAGAGAGAGAGAGAGAGAGAGAGAGAGAGAGAGAGAGAG